>JWZX01003313.1:0-66308 GCA_001275005.1 Chrysochromulina tobinii | reverse complement strand
ACGTGGCAGAGGCGCGGCTGGCTGACCTTAAGCGACGTGCGGCGGCGGGCGAGCTGACAGAGGAGGAGAGGCGGGAGATGGTGGCACTCGAGCGCCAGCTGGCGACACACAATGCGGCCTCAGGAGGCTCTGGTGTGGGCGGCAAACGCATAGACAAAAGCGGCGGCGTCGGCGGCAGTGGTGGCGGCGGCAGTGGTGGCAGCGGCAAGGGCGCCAAGCTCGTCGTCGAGGCCCGTGAGGACCCCAATGCTTGGCTCAAGCAATCCAAGATCTTCGGCCCCCGGCTGGCAGCGGGTGGCCATGGCCTCTTCGACACGGACGAGACTCTGGTCGATGGGCTCGAGGCCGACTGGCGCTGGGCCAAGCAGAACAACCTCGAGGTCTTCATCGCCAAGAACGACGCGTCGGGCAAGGTGGACCCCGAAGGCGCGGTCGCACGTGTCAAGGGGGTGATGCGCGAATTCTATGGGCTCATCCTGTCCGTGTTCTACTATTACGCGTCGGCGACGTCAGATTTGGATGTGTACAGCATAGGAATCAACGAGTTCAACACGTTTATCATCGAGTGCGAATTAGCGGTTCCCGACTCGACTGACTGCGCCAAGCCTCATCTCGAGCAAATCTTCATTGCGGTGGACTCGGGCCAAAAGATCAAGGAGAGCTTCAACAGCAAGCACGCGCTTTCTCGACAGGAGTTCTTGCAGGTCCTCGTGCGCATTGCAGCGGCGCGCTACATCAAGCCGCGCAAGCGCGGCCTGCCGCCGCTGCACTCCGACCTCTCGTTGGCCATTCGTGAGCTGGTCACCAACGTCATCGCGCCGCGCGTCGATCCGGCAGCCCTGCAAGTCTCCAATGACTTCCGCTCACAGATGGTCTACATTCGCGAGACGGACGAAGTGCTCTCCGCCTTCATGGAGACGCTCGAGCTGCTCTACGCAATCTACTCCGACGGCAAGCACGATCTGAAAGACGTAACCGCCGACAGCAAAAAGCTCGGCATCGAAGAGTGGCTGAGCTTGTGTGATGACCTGGAGCTCATCGATGACGAGTTTACGCTGCGTGAGGCGCGGCTGTGCTTCCTCTGGTCGCGCATGCGGGTGGCGGACGAGTCGGACGCGGCACAGCGGCGCGCCATGTGCAACTTGCGCATCGAGGACTTTTACGAATGCCTCGTGCGCCTGGCCACGATGAAGCGCCCCTCATCTGATTGCCTTTGATGACCACTGATGGCCTCCCTCATCAGGTGCGCCTGGCCACAATGAAGCGCGTGCCGACGGACGTCGAGGTCGGGGCGGCCGGCGTAGCCGATGGCGGTGAGCTGGTGCTCGCGCTTCGGCGCTCCGGTGAGTACCGCTCGTGGTGCATGGAGCGGCAGCAAGCGTGGAACACGACGCTTGAGCAGCCCATCTGGCAGGCGGTGCACCATCTGATCACGATCATGATCCGGACGGTTGAGGACGACGTGCTCGCGGCCGGCGCGCCTTCCACAGGCAAGAGGCTCTCGAGGAGACAAATAGAAGTCTTTAGATCCCGACGGTCGGCGAGGTTCGCATGAAAGCAGAAGAGTTTCTCCTAGAAAGGTTCACAGTTTGTTCACAGAGCGGCGTTACCGGTACGAGCTTCTCTTGCGGGGTCTTACTTTCTGGCGCGGGAATGGCCTCGACGGTGCGAATGCCCAAGGTCGAGCTGCACGTGCACCTCGACGGTGCCTTTGATGCCGGCGTGCTGCACCGCGCCGCCAAGGCTTGCCTCGCTGATGGTAAGTTGTCCGAGGACATTGCGGCCAAGGTGTCCGAGTGCGGTGATGACGTTGAGGCCTTCACGAAGCTTGTGAGCTGCCATCCCGAGGACCAGTCGCTCAAGTCGATGATCGATCGTTTCGTCTTCTTCCTCACCTTCGTACAGGGCAACCTTCCCATCATCGAGGAACTCGCGTGCGCCTTCGTGAGCCGCCAGGCAGCGCAGAATGTTCTCTACACCGAGGTTCGCTATTCGCCACACATCATGACGAGCGTGGGCACGTACGACGGCGATGCGGGTGCGAATGCAAGCGGGAGCGACGACATGCACGCGCAGGCGCAGGCGGTGGTCGAGGCGGTCACGCGCGGCCTTCGCCGCGGCTGTGAGAAACACCCGGGCACCGAGATCACCCAGATCTTATGCTTTCTCGACGGGAAGGTAGAGTGGATTGACTCGCTCATGCAGATCGCGAGCACGGGGCGCGCCGCGAGCGCCGCTGCGAGCGCCCTGCCCTTTGGCGCACAGCCGCTCGAGACTTGCCCGATCGTCGGGGTGGACATTGCTGCCGGCGAGGACCATTTTGTGCCTGCGGCTTCTACTACTGTGAATGGAGTCTGGTGTGAAACCGGCGCTTCTCAGAGCGAGAACAGCGCCAAGCACCGCCAGGCGCTTCGGAAGTGCCGCGAGATGGGCCTCGGCATCACGAACCATGCGGGCGAGACGGGCATCGCCGCCAACGTCAGCGCCGCCGTCAGCGATGCGTACGGCCGAGCCACCCGCATCGGCCACGGGTCCGCTGATCGCCACGGATTGCCACGGATTGCATCTCTCATCAGAGAGCTACCCGCATCGGCCACGGGTCCGCTGATTGCCACTGATTGCCATGGATTGCATCTCTCATCAGGTACGCTGCAGTGGCCGCTGCGCTCGAGATGGCGTCCGCGTCCGCGGCAGACGGTGCACCTCCGAGGCCGGCGGAGGTGGCGGCGGCGTTCGACTCGCTCGGACTGAAGGCGCCTCTCACCTTCGAGTGCTGCCCGACCTCGTCGCGCAGCACGCGCGGCTGGACTGGCGCCACGTGGTCAGAGCATCCTCTGGCTCAACTCTACCGTTTACGCATGGTCGCCGAGGCAAGTGGCGACGCCGCGTCCGCCGCCGCGCTGCCACGGGTGACGGTCAACTCGGACGACCCCGCCGTCTTCGGCAGCTCGCTCACGGATGAGTGTGAGCTCGTGGCCACCGGCATGGGGCTCGGCGCGCCCGCACTGCGCCTGCTCGCCGCCGACGCCGTCGAGGCGTGCTTCCTCGACGCACCCGGGAAGCAACGGTTACGCGAGCGCCTACAGGCCGCTTGGAATCACTATGAGGCCACGAGCTTTTGAAGGTTGAGATTCAAAAGCTATTTTTACAATGTCTTCTACCGTACTCACCTATACAATTTGTTCGTTGAACACGGCGATGAGTTCTTCCAAGGGCCAGGATACTTCCCCCTCCTCCTTGACTCGTGCCAGATCCAACTCCCTTGTGGCTGTGCAGGTGTGCCCCTTTTTTATCTGGCCACATGCAGTACACTTATTAGGAGGACGTCCACATTCGTCTATGAGCGTTGGTTCAGGCGCTGCCATGATTCGTGCCCAACGGTTGCGGCACATGGCGTACGATCGCCCCGGAACCTCGGCGCTAATGGGGCCCCACATTGGTCGTCCACGTTGGTCACGGTATAGGTCAATCGCTCGACGCAGCCGTTCGTCTTCGTGTGGTTCCCAGGGGGCCGCCATTCGGGATTCGAACGAGGATTTGTGTGCCGAACGACAGGAACTCTGAACCACTGTCTTGATTTGGTGGGTTCCACGGTGCTAGGTACAAAAACCGAGCACAAATATCTTCCGCCTCGAGTGCTCGAAAAATGCTTCCGCCTCTCTGCGTGTGCTCGACGCTGGCTGCCTCCCCGGCGAAAACATTTACTCCTTGGTGCATCGCATCAATCAGAGCTGTCTGCACAAGTAGTCGAGGTAGCAATTGAGCATCTGAGGCCGGACGCGGTCGTCGTTGAGCTCTGTCAGTCACGTCCGGCGCTTCTGAACTCTGATGAGGCCGACGGTGACGGCATCCGCGCTCAAAACACCTTCTCGCTGTCGGGAGAGGGTGGCTTGCTGCAAACAGTGCACAGAGGAGCATCGCCAAGCTCGGCAGCTGGGCACACGCTGCTATTGCGAGTCTTCCTTGCTCGTGCAACTGCTGTGGCGCCGGCAGGTGCGTGACACCGGGTGCCGACTTTCGTGCTGCGCGGCGCGCAGCCGAGCGCGTGGGCGCCACGCTTGTCTTGGGCGATCGCCCGATTGAGATCATCCTCGAACGCGCCGCGTCGCTGGCGCAGGGCCTCGTCTCCCAGCTCGACGCCTCGCAAAAGTCGTCATCGGTTATGGCCTTTTGTTAGAGACTAAGGACCACGTGCAGACAGTAAGTTGGATTTGTGTTGCATGGGTGTGTTGGGGCCTCTTATCTGTCGCGTCTCACCCCGCCCCCGGTTCCGTTTGCGTAATTTCGAGAGATGTCGAGTCAGATTCGCGACGAGAAAATGGGACCGTCAAAATTGGGGACCGTCGCGGCCGGGCCCCCGGTGCGGTGCGGTGCCGTGCGACCTTGGCTTGTGCGCGTCGCGACGAGACGGTTGTAAACGCACGAGACTGGCCGAGACGGCGTCGTGTACGTCGTCACGTGCAATCGACGGGCGCGGGTACGACAAACCCAGCGGCGGGCGCGTGACGCCCGCGCCCACCGCGGCGCTCCCAGATGGTACAGTCGTCGGCATTGAAGGGCCATGTGGGCGTCTTGACGGTGCGTACGAGCTCGAAATGGGCCGCGAGGAGCTGTTGGAAGGCGCGACTCGACGAGGAGCCACTCTCGGGCGGCGAGCCTGCGGTGAGGCGCAGCTCTGACTCGCGCTCGCCCACGTACACCACCGTCGCGCCGCCCGCGGCGATGAACGCACCGAGCGAGCGCGCATCCCAAAGCGGCTGTAGCTGGCTTTCGCCCGGCCGGAGCAGGTGCGGGTTATCGACTGGGTCGGGGTTATTGGGCCACACGAGTAGGAGCGTGCGCTGCGCGAGCTCCGCCCTGGCCGCGAACAGCTCGCCGCCATCGCCCTGCTTCACCTCGGTGTATGTCGCATCGAAGAATCCGTTGTTGAAGGACGGTGTCGGCGGCTGCGAGTCGTACGCGAGGCAGTCGACGCCGCGGCTTTGTAGCAGCGCGGACCAGTAGCCTGTGCCCGCACCGCACTCGATGAGCGGTGCGACGCTCGCTATCGCCTCGAGCGCCGCGTCGTTTGGGATCGCAAACGACGCGACGTGGTTGAGCGGCCGGACGACCAGCCGCGCGAGAAAGGATGCCGTCATGGGCAGCATGCCCCTGTCGCGGTGGCGCTGCCACACGCGTGGCTGCGGAGCCTCGGCAGGCTGGCCGCCGCGGGCTCCAACGAGCGCAAGCAGCGTTGCGCCCTCGAGCTCCGTGGGCTCCACCTCGCAGTAGAGCCGCCACGCTGCGGCCGGCACCACGGTGCACAGCCGCTCGCTCACGATCTCGAGCCAGTTCTTGTCGCCGACGGCCGGCAGCGAGTCGAGCAGGCCGCAATCCATGTCAAAGGCCCTCAGCAATGCACGCAGCACGCGGCGGTGCTGCTCCGCCTTGCGCGCCATGCCGAGAGCGACGGTAGGAGTTCGTGCGCCGCCCACCGCATCCTTTTGGGGTTTGTTGTCTCGCACCTCCTCGTCGTGCATCTCTCGTTGAAGCCGCTCTGACTCATCAGCATCGAAGTCATTGTGAGCCGGTAGCAAAACGTCTTGGACAAGTGCGCGCAGGGCGATGACTTGTGCATGGGCAATTTGGTCCATGATGTCCAATGTTATTAGTCCCCCTCGAGCCCTCCGTGACGCCCTCGGCCCTCTTTTCGCGGCGACTCGCGAAAGACGCAAAATTGTCCGAAATTCTCAATAAGAACAAGTTGAATCAGAACTACCAAAGAATGCATGAGAATGCGGTTTGTAGGACCTGTACAAGTACGACCAAGCTGTTCACACAGCTTTACTGTACGAGGTTCGCGAACAGTGTTCGTGACGAAATGACATGCGAGCCGGCCTCCCTCTTGATGAGAACCCTGAGCGGCAAAGCCGCGGCCTTGCGTCTACGTGCGGCGCTTCGAAGTTCAGACACCATATGTGGCATGGATGATTCAGGACGCTTTTACAGCAATCTCGCAGAGCTCCACTCTGTCCAGACAGCCGAGCGAGCCCAGTACAAGCTGGCAAATGAGATTTGGTGGGCGGACGGCGGCTACGGTGGATGCTCGACGGAGAGCGCCATGATTGGCGACGAGGGAAGCGCCGCGGACGTGCTTGAGTCCGTCAAGTACCTTGATGACATGCATGCAAGGCTTAGCCTGCCGAGCCTCGGTTTGGCGGTCGACGCAGGGGCTGGGGCCGGCCGTGTGACCAAGCACGTTCTCCTTCCACGGTGTCGCGACGTCGTCCTTGTAGAGGCAGATCCGTGCTGGTCTGCACTCTCGCAGACATACGTTGGTGCCGCCGCCGAACGATGTCGCTTCGTGCAGGCGAGGCTGGAGGAGCTCACGATTGGTGACCTTGGCCTCACCGACGACAGTGCGGGTGGCACGGTCGACCTGGTCTGGGTGCAGTGGTGTCTGCAGTACCTGACCGACGCGGACGCAATCAAAAGCCTGTGCACGCTCGCGCAAGTGCTGCGCGCCCCGCATGGCGTGATGCTCGTCAAGGAGAACCGACCATTCCATGCAGGCCCCGATCCACGCCTCTTTCGCATGAGCACGCCCTCCGGGCCGAAGAGGCGCTATAACATCACGCGGCCCGACGCTCACCATCGGTACCTGTTTCAGGTGGCCGGCCTTGAGGTCCTCGACGCGATGCCGGCCGGTGAGACGTGCTTTTGGACGCTCCGGAAGATTTTGCCGGCGAGCGGCCCGCCCGCGTCATAAGTGATAAGAGCGGCCGGTACGAGGTCGCGACAGGCCAGTGAGTGCAGTATATTCAGTCAGACCAGGGGAGGAGAATATAAATATTACAAATCTGTTGCGGTGAATATTCACTGTGAATGAAGCCGCGATAACTTACAGTGCACTGTACCCAACGAGAGCGCCTGTATTCACAGACAGAGCGCGCCACACCGAACGCGAGGCGTGAACCGTCGCGTTTGATGTGTTCTGTGAGCGCGCGCCGGGCTCCCCCGTGAGCGGTGCACGCGGCGCGGCGAGGCAAACTTTTTTACCGGTAAGTTGCATGGAGATGCGCGCCAACATTTCATGTGCACTGCTACTCGGTCCGAACGGCACCCACGACATACCGCCCGTGCGAGCATCGTTTGCAGTCATGGACCACGTCGCTCGCCTGGCTGCCGGTAGATCCTTTGTTGAGATTGGCTCAAGACATGGCGACCTAATCGATTGTGTGAGCCATGTCACATCTTCAGCAGTGACGATTGAACGTGATCATTCCTACTGTCCGACCCTCGCGCAACGTGCAACAGCGAGCCAAGGGCGGTTCCGGTCCATCTGCGCAGCATTCTCATCGACGCTTGACCCGATGCCTGCTGCTGATCTATACTTCACATGGATCCAGCACTACCTCAACGTCTGGTTCCTGGCTTGGCTCCGGATGCAGCAGCTTCGAGGTGCCGTGCCACGTGGAGCCAAGCTCGCCATGGGCTTCTCGGACGAGGGTTATATGGCAGAACATCTCTGCTGGCTGTCCCTAAAACGCTTCGCAGATTCCTGGCAAAACATCTACTATGATGAACGCAAGCCATTCGAAACCGGCACGTCGCCATGTAACAATCATTGCCGGCGGCGCCGTGGGTACACCACGGTCGCTTTATTTGCGCCTGCAACGCTCAACATAAGTGCTGTCCATTTAGCCTCACGCCGTGCGTGTCAAACGAAGGGTGACACGCGCAGCCTGGCACAATAATGTGTTCCACGCGCGCGGTGGACCGGTGGCGCGGATGCATTTTTGGCAAACCTCCGTAAACAATGATATAATTTTCCCATGAATTTTCCCAGCACGGCGTGGACTTCGGATTATGCTCAGGCTCGAGAATACAAACAAAATAGGTTTTCATTCATGTTTGATGCACCCTGCCAGGAGGATCCTCGTTTTATGCACCCCAGGCGGCCGGCTGGCGCACGTTTGGCACGTACGCCCGGCGCGCGGGCTACCCCTACCGCGACGCAAATGAAACGCAAACGTACGACGATCGCCGTGAAACAGGTGTGTGCTGCCCTCACGAATCGCAATATCCAATGGCCGCGGCGTCAATTATCAACCCAGGCCATCTGTGCTGTTTGAACCAACGGGGTGCGTGCGAGACGGGAGACCAACGCTCACGTCGTCCTCGCTGTAGATGGCCGCGGCCACGCACGCGGTCGCAAAAGCGGCGAGCGTGCCCGCCACAAGCGCGCGCGGCACTTCCCGTGAGAGGACGTCGCGCTTGTGCGGCGCTAAGGTCGAGAGGCCGCCGACCATGATGCCCATCGAGCCCACATTAGCGAAACCGCACAAAGCATAGCTTGCGATCACTACAGCGCGTGGGCTCACGCTGCCGTCTCGGATGGCGTCCGAGAGACGCGCAAATGCGACGAACTCGTTGGTGGCCGTCTTGATACCGATGAGCTGGCCGACGAAGGCGCAGTCCGCCGTTGGTACGCCCATGAGCCGCGCGATCGGAAAGCCGAGCCATCCGAGGGCGCGTGTGAAAGAGACCCCCTCGATGCCAACGAGCGAGAAGAGGAAGCCAGCGAGCGTATCGAGCATGGCGACGAGAGCCAAAAAGGCGATCAGCGTGGCCGCAATGCAAGCGACGAGCGGTACTGCGTTGATGGCGCCCTCGGCCGCCGCTTGCACCACATTGTCCGTCTCGGCAGCGGGCAGCTCGACCACGTCATCGAACTCGTCGTCGTCGTCGTCGCCTCCGCCGCCTCCGCCGCCTCCGCCGCCGCCGCCGCCGCCGCCGCCGCCGCCGCCACTACCGCCGTCGTCCGCAAGTTCCACAACTTCGGGCGCTTCAGACCCGGCAGCCGTGCGAGTCCGCACAGGCGACCACGCATCCTCGAGGTCGTCCTTTTCATCGCGGCCCGAAGCCGGGGCCGTAACCGTCTCAGGGGCTTGTGGGTGGGCGTGACTCGAGCGCGCTCGCAAGGTCGATGCCGCCGCCGCCGCCGCCGCCGCCGCCGCCGCCGCCGCCGCCGCCGCCACAGCCGCCGCAGAGGAAGCCGCCGCGAATAGGGCGCTCAGGGGGGCGTCTGGCACGGTGATCGAGAACTTGAGGAGGCTTTGCGACGTGACGGCCTTGCCAACCTCCGCCTCGGCCGCCTCGACCGCCTCGGCCGGCCCGGCTGCCTCGGCCGCCCCGAGGAGTTTGCGACGGAGCCCGATAGGGACTCTAAGTTCTTTGAGGTCGTTCTCGGTGAGTAGGCGCACATCCTGAACGGTCTCGATGCCATTCTCGACGAAGATGCTGATGAGCTTCTCGAGGCCGTTGCGGCGAAGGAGGCTGTGAAGATCCTCATCCGAGGCAGCTGGCTCAGCCGACGCAGCCGGCTCAGCCGGCCCAGCCTGTTCGGTCTTCACAGCCTCCTTCACAGCCGGCCCAGCCTGTTCGGCCGGTTCGGCCGCTGCTCCCTCGCCTGGCAGCGAGGGAGGCGAGGGCGGCGAAGGCGGCAGCGAGGGCGAAGACGGCGGCCGGTTCCCGCCGCTGAGCAGCCCCGGGCCGTGGTCGTAGAGGTTCTCAGGCCGCAGCGCGATTTTGGTGCCTTCCACATCGACCATGACGTGCCAGAGGCCCGTGGTCGCATCGTACCCTACCACGCGAACCTTCTTGCCGTTCAGGTCGCCG
This sequence comes from Chrysochromulina tobinii, assembly GCA_001275005.1. Taxonomy (NCBI): domain Eukaryota; phylum Haptophyta; order Prymnesiales; family Chrysochromulinaceae; genus Chrysochromulina; species Chrysochromulina tobinii. The sequence goes on along the minus strand of JWZX01003313.1, from coordinate 56,648 downwards.
CGCCTCGCCAGACCGGTGACGGTGCGAATGGCACCCACGTCGATCTCACGAGAAGAGAACTCACGAGAAGAGATCTCACGGGAAGAGGAAGCGTGCGCGCTGCTGCTGACGCTGCTGCCCGCGTCCGTCTCCTCACCGAGAGGCGCGCTGCCCACTTTGACCTCAGCGAGCTCCGTCGCTTTCGCGCTGCCGTGAAGACTCCACCCGTCGGCTCTGGGTGAGCGACGCGCTCCTCGCGGCTTGTCAGGGTGAAGCATCTTGGCGATCGCGAGCGAGGCGGGCGCCGACGTGACCGACGCCGCGAGCAGGTGCGTCGCAGGTGCGCCCATAAGGATGTATGCGCCGAGCGTTGAGCCAGCCACCGAGGCAAAGCCGCCCGCCATCACACAGTGCAGCTGCGAGTCATTCAGGCGGCCGAGGATCGGGCGGACGAGCAAGGGCGCCTCCGTCTGCCCGAGAAAGATGTTGGCCACGGCACAGATGGCCTCGGCGCGCGAGACGCCCAGCAACGCGCTCAGCGCGCCACCCAGCCGTCCAAAGACGACCTGCAGCACGCCCACATGGAGAAGGACTGAGCACAGAGACGCAAAGAAGATGGTGACCGAGAGCACTATGAAGGCCCAGAAGGAGGAGAGGGGCATCGCACAGCCTACGAAGCCGGTGGATGAGCCGCACAGCACGAAGGCGGCGCCGATGCCTGCGAAGCCGAGTAGCGCACTCACTTGTGAGGCGGTCCATCGAACGGCCGCGAGGCCAAAAGAGGTGCGCAGAAGCAGCACACTGAGCCAGAATTGAAGCGCGAGGCCGGCGGCAACCGGGCGCCAGCGTATCGCGCCGCGGTCTTTGGAACCCGCGTAGCAGCCGAGCACGATCAGCGCCATGCCCAAGACGGGCCACCAGCGCTCGGCAGCGAAGCCGCTGAGGGCAGCGATGACGCAGAGGTGGCATGCGACCGCGAGTGCGGCGAGGGCACGAGGTCGGCGTGAGGCGGCGTTGCGAAGGGTACGGTCCCTCTCGTCACCGTTGAGTATAGCCCGCGCGAGTGGTGAGGAGGAGGAGGAGGCGCGTTTCAAGAGCGCTCCGCCAGCCACGAGGGCCAGCGCGAGCAGCTCAAGGACCGCAAGCGGCAATGCGCGGTCGAAATTCATGGCAAGAGCGATGATCGTGTACAAGGCCAGCATAAGCAGTAGCACCCTGTTGCGAAGCATCTCCTCTTGCTAGCGTCAGCAGCACGACGCAATATCGGATACCCGAAGACCAGTTCCGACTTCACACGCGGGGGTTTCGCGGGCGAGGTGTGAGCAGCTCTGAAGTTTTCCTTACGGGTGGATGGTTGTGAGGCTCGTCTGTGCGGTCCGTGTGCCTTTGTGCGTCCGCGTGTCCGGTGTGTGTCCCGGCTCCCCCCGGTGTCTTTTTCATGGTCTTTTTACCGGGGGAGGGGTCGGCCGCCCACAACATTGCAGCCAGTCTCGCTCACCCGGGCCCACACACCCACTAAGCACGCGCTGGGGCCCTAAGTATACCTAAGGGGGCATGAAACGCATGACGATGGGGACCGTCTTTCGAAAGACGCAGAAGCACGCCAAATGGGGCTACGGGCGAAGTGCTCGCTCACCCCGGCGGCCATCCAATCCAGGTCGCAGATCGGCGTTCGGGAAGGTAACTTGAACTTGAACTTCGGGAGGGACGTCCCAAACTTAGTAGTTTTGAGAACTTCGAGACTTTCGGGCGACGATTTCGTGCGAGCCGCGACAAGGGCCTTGAGAGCCGAAGATGCCGGCCTTTGGGTTCTTTTCGCGCTCGGGCAGTCAGAAGCCGTCGAGGGAGCCGATCAGCGTCGAGGACCAAGCTGCGCTCCTCGATGACCGGCAGCAGCGCTCGAGTTCTTCCAGCCCCAGATGGGCGACTGGCGCCAACGTGCCCAACAGGGCTGCTCAGGCCTGCACGAGCGTGCAGGTTGATATCGATCTGTACAAGGGCATGGCACAGTCGCCGTACGACCGGACGGATACATCATACAGCACACCCGTGGGTACCTCCTATTACACGAAGGCGGCCCGGTCACCCCCACAGGCGGCGGGCGCGTCTTCGCAGTGGATCTCACATCCCAGGTCGTTGACCGCTGCGGAGACCCCGGCGTTTATGCGGTGTCCAACCATGTGCTACGCCACGTGCGTCGTAATTCTGCTCCTGTTCGTGCTCATGATCGTCAGCAATCTCGCGGTTTTCCCCTTCACCCATCACGCGACGCCTTTTCTGTCCTCGTTGATGGAGCTGCTGTCCTCGGCGGAGCATCTGATGTTGTCTACGAAGCCACCGTGGACGGTGACCGGTGGAAAGCCACCGCCGCCGCCGCCGCCACATCATTTTGGCTGACGGATGAGAAAACCATCCTGAACAGCCACAACTTGGTCTCAGGGGGCCCTCGGCCGCCTCGGAGTGTTCACGGCGCCGAGGCATTCACGATTCAGGCATTCAGCTCTTCAGCGAATAGATGTCAGCATGATGTAGATACATTTAGAGGGTATTGTGTATCAATGAAAAGACATGCAGCGCGATGGGCCCGGGGCGTTGGCGGACGGCGGAAAAACGACAAACCTGTCCGCGCTCCCATGCCGCGCTCCGCATCTTCCACAAAACACGCATAAGACAAAAGTTTGAAGTGGCGCAGCCGCCTCACGAACCGAACCGTACGCGAACAAGGTACGTTTTTAGACACGATTTCTTCATGGGATCTTCTAATGCGACGGCGGCTACAACCTATAAGGCGGATTCGCGTCGCGTTCGGGGAGCTTCCCAGTTTGGAATGTTTGGAATTAGGCTCTTTTCGGTCGCTTTATCATGCTGCACTGGGGCACATCGCACATTCCGGGAAACTTGCGCCGGCAGCAGCCGCCGAGAACGCCGGTCAGCACCGAGGACGAAGCTGCGCTCCTCGATCAGCGGCAGCAGTGCGCGAATTCTGCGAGCCTGTCATGGGCTGCTGGCGCTAACGTGCCTTATGCGGCTGCTCAGGATTGCACTGCCGAACAACTTTCTGGCATGGCGCAGTCGCCGTACAAGCGGTGTTGCAGCATGATCTCGCCCAACAGCTCGCCCTCGGCCACCAATTCACGAGCGGTGCAGGCGCCCAAGATTGCCGCGGCCTCGCCTTCGCAGCCCAGGCCGTCGGCTGCCAGCCCGATCCGTCAGCCGTCGTCGGTCGCCAAGGCAGCGTCGCCGTCGGGCGCATCTCAGGCGCCGGGCACCGTCAAGCTTGCGAGCCAGAGCGCGGACGAGACACCGTCGGCGCCGGAGACGCGCTCGATATCCACGTTGCGCTCCGTGTGCTGCGGCCTGCTGCTGCTCGTGCTCGGGATGCTCTTTGGTGTGCTCGTCAACGAGATACAGTGGGTCGACCTAGTTGAGATGGACCCGGTGCTTGAGCATCTCGAGCAGTGGCTCAACGATCCACACGCCGGCTCGGAGGGTGGCAGTGCGTACTGCGCCGACGGCCTGCTGATCGAGGGGCCCGCGCGCACCGGGCGCAACACGCTCATCTTCCTGGCTCTGCTCTCCTGGACCTTCCTGGGTGTGGCGATCGTGGCGGACGTCTTCATGGCCGGCATCGAGCAAATTACGTCCACGGAGACGACGAAGACGGTCGTGCTGCCCTCAGGCGAGATGCGAAGGTACACCGTAAGCGTGTGGAACCCAACCGTCGCTAGCCTCACTCTGATGGCGCTCGGCTCCTCCTCGCCCGAGATTCTGCTCTCGATCATCGAGATCGTGGGCTCTGGTTTCTACGCGGGTGAGCTTGGCCCGTCGACGATCGTGGGCTCGGCCGCATACAACCTCATGATCATCTCGGCGGTGAGCATCACGGCTGTCTCCGACGGCGGCAAGCGCTATATCAAGGAGCTCCCCGTCTTCTACATCACCGGGGTCGCCTCGCTCCTGGCGTACGTGTGGCTTATCGTCATCCTCGTCTACAACACACCCGACATAGTCGACGTGTGGGAAGGCGTCGCCACGTTCGTCATGTTTCCCATCCTCGTGTACGTGTCGTACCGTGCAGACGTGGGCGACGGCAAGCCGCCCGTCTTTGCCGACGACGACCCAGAGGGTGCCGAGGCGGCCGCGGCCATCGGCTACGACAAGAATGGGCGCGAGATCTCGAAGAATGACGTCTCGCGCGTGCTCGCGCTCAAGACGATCGAGAAGCTCTCGGGCGAAGAACAGCTTGCCGCCGTTGCCTCGATGCTGCTTCCGCCGCAGTCGCAAGCCTACTACCGAAAGGCTGGCATGAAGGCCGCTCTCGGAAGGAACGCCCTTGACTCGGCCGGCCAGCTGCGCGCTGATATCATGAAGCAAGAGAGCAGCGCGGTGGACGCACGCGGTGAGTGCCGCGTGCAATGGGCGCAGTCGTGGTGCGTGTGCCGCGAGGCACAAGGGAGGGTGACGCTCACGATCGTGCGTCACGGTGACGCGTCCCAGGCGTGCTCCGTCTACTACGACACCAAGGACGGCAGCGCCACCGAGGGCGTCGATTTCCAGAAGGCGGCGGGCCTCGTGAGCTTCGCGCCGGGCGTGACGCTCCAGACGGTGAGCGTCAAGATCTTCGGCGATGTCGCGGAAGAAAGGGACGAAGCTTTCACGGTCGTGCTCTCGAAGCCACAAGCGTGCCAGCTCGGTGAGGCGACCGTGTGCGACGTGACCATCCAGGACGACTATGGGCCGGGCGAGCTGCACTTCGACTCACGCGAGATCGAGGTCTTGGAGAGCGCGCAGCGCGCATCTTTCAAAGTGGTACGCACGCACGGCTGCGAAGGGACGGTTGCGTGTCTGTGGGAAACGCGCGATGGCAGCTCGGTCACGGGCTTGGGCTACGTAGCCGCTTCGGGCAAGCTCGTGTTCGAGGAGGGCGTTGTCGAGAAGATGATTGAGGTGGAGCTCATCGACACAGGCATGTACCACCGCTCCGACGAGTTCCAGGTTATGCTCACGTCGGCCACGGGGCGCGTGGGCGAGAAGGCGGTTCGCTTCGTCGATGATAGTGTCAGCCGCAAGCGCCGCGCCTCGATCTTCGCCGTCGCGCACGTGCATGCCGACTCGGAGCGCGTCGCGAAAGTCGACGAGACGGTGCACCTGCTCGACTTCAGCTTGCAGCAAAAGCCGGTGCCCGAGCTGAGCGCAAGCTCGTACCGCGCGCAGCTCGAGGAGGCCGTGCAGCTGCCCGATGACGGTACGGTGGGCTCGACGGTGGTATGGCTGCTCGCGCTGCCCTGGAAGCTCGTCGGCGCAAGCGTGCCGCCGCCCGACTACGCGGGAGGCTGGGCTTGCTTCCTCGTGGCGCTCGCGCTGATCGGTGCGCTCACGGCGATCATCGGCGACCTCGCGAGCCACATGGGCTGTTGCATGGGGCTCTCCAAATTTGTGACGGCCATCACCTTTGTCGCGATGGGCACCTCACTGCCCGACACATTCGCCTCGCGCATCGCCGCCGAAACCGAACCGTACGCCGACGCGTCCATCGTCAACATCACCGGCTCGAACAGCGTCAACGTCTTCTTCGGCCTCGGGCTGCCCTGGATGGCCGCCGCCATCTACTGGGCCTCTCTTGGGCAGGAGCACGATGACACGTGGCGTGATCGATACAGTGGCGAGCCGTGGTACTCTCCCGGCATCGACATCGGCTTCGCGGTGCCTGCGGGCGACCTCGCCTACTCAGTGCAGGTCTTCTTGGGCGTGGCGGTCCTAGGCTTCGCCACGCTCATCGGGCGCCGCCTTTTGCTCGGTGCCGAGCTCGGCGGGCCGCCGGTCGCCAAATGGCTGAGCGCCGTCTTCCTCGTGGCGCTCTGGGGCGTGTACATCGCGCTCTCGATCGCCCATGAGGGCGAGTGATTTTACCGAGACTCGGTACATGTAGTCGGTTCGTAGTCACCACACGCTCACAATCATCATATCTTTGAAAAGCAACTATTCACAGTGCAAGCGTCCAGACTTCACACTTTGAAAGTAACCAGCATGAGCCATGAGCACAGAGCACTGGACTCGAGCGTTCTCATGCAGGGACCGAGCGTTCTCATGGTGCGAGTGCAGGGACCGGCAGGGAACTACACCGTGAGCGTGCCACGGGACGCGCCCATGTCCGTGCTCCGTGAACAGATCACCATCGTCACTGGCATCGCAGCCAATGCGCAAGAATTACTGGTGGGCTTCCCGCCGCAGGCACTTGATGCTGCCGATGCCGCACAAGCAAGCACGGTGCTAGGTGGTGACGGTGCTCGTGTGCTGGTTCGGGCGGCAGCGGCAGCCGCAGCGGCAGGCGGAGGCGGCGGCCGCAAGAAGCCGCAGGTGGTGCGTCGCATTGTCGATGGTGTGGTGCCACGGGATCTTCCAGCACCAGCACCAGTGGCAGCACCGGCAGCAGTGGCAGCGTCGGTGGCGGGTCCATCAGGCGTCGGAGCTGCGGCTGACGACGTTGCCGACGACGACGACGCCGACGACGACGACGAGCCGCGCGCAGGAGTGGCAGCAGCAGCTTCTGCCGGCCGTAGTCGCAAGCGCAAGAAGGCTGACCCGCTCGCACTCACGCTGGCCAGGGAGAAGGCTAGCCAGGTCGGCGGTGCCGGTAGTGCCGCTGGTGCCGCTGGTGGCGGCGGTGCCGGCGGCGGAGGCGGCGGTGCCGGCACTGCGGCCGCTCCTCCCAAGGTGAAGGCACTGACCGCCGAGCAGTTGGCCACGGATTACTATTCCTCATCAGGCTCTGCCATGGGCGCGGCGGCACGCGGCGGCGGCAGAACGACCGATTTCCTCTCGGAGCACGGCATGATCGAGCACCGTACGGCCGCGCTTGCCAGCGTCTCTTTCGTGCTCACACCCATCCCACCAAAAGGCAAAGGTTGCCCTGTGCTCTCGGCCACCTTCAAGGCAGTGCGCAAGTCTGTGTGCGAGCACGTGCAGCTACTGAGCCGTGACGAGCTCAAGGGTTTCCTTCGCGTGCTCTCCACGAAGGGGTCCTCACGCCGCGGCACCCAGCTGGGCCACCTGCTCACCCCCGCCGCGATGGCCGCTCGCTCACCAGCTGTCTTTTGGTCGATGGCCTTCGCCTTCGACGGCGACGTCGAAGGCGGCGTCAAGGCTCTCCTCGCCGAGCTGTGAAGGGCCGAGCTGTGAAGGCCTGAGCGCGCAGCGGACGCGACCGCGACGTGTGCGCTCGCCGTGTGAGGGATCCGCGAGTGTGAGTTCTCTCGAGAGAATGCTCCGAGTGTGAATGCAAGTGTGAATGCTCCGCTTTACTCTTCGGCTCGTGTTCTGCTCGTGTTCTGCACACGTAGCGCTAGGCGGCGCCGGCACCGGCGGTTCCCGCATCGGGGCGGGGCCGACGCGGCCGAGCGCCGTCGACGCGGCCCGCGGGCCTATAGGCGGCCCCATCGCGGCTCGGCCGGCTGATACGTCTCTGCCCTCATTCATATGACAAGCCCATACATGTCCAGCTGCCGTAAATACGCACCATGCTACCGTAAGCACCCTCTCTCCTTAATCGCCCTCCAATCAGTCGGGAAGGGGTCATCCGGTCATTAGCGTTAGCTATACATGCAAGCATGCATGAGCTCCCAAGATCTCGGGAGCTCTTCACGGACACAGGTCCCCACGTGGTTAGAGCGAGACAGTCACTGTCCCTTCGCTTCCTGAACCTCTGCGCGTTGCCTAGTGCCTGAACGATAATAAAGATGATTCACGACAAACGAGCGTTGGCCAAGCTCAACACTCGGCACTCTTTCAGGACCGGCGGACAGGAGCGTAACGGGAGTTTAACGGTGGACTGCTACCGCGGAGCGGCCCGAGGCGTGGTCTACCACAGCTAACATACAGCCGATTAATTTCACAAGTATTTGGCAGAAAACCATGGCGTCTCTGAGTCGAGATAGACTGATAGAGTCGAGATCAGTTTGGCTTTTCGCCAGTTGTGAGTTGTCCTAGGTCGAGCCCCCGGGTTCAATTCTCCATAAAGGCTTCATGTTGAACATCGCGGATGTTGATACATGTACCGGCAGAAAGCCTGAAAGCATCGATCAGGTCTGAGTTTCACAGAGACAGCATGGCGTATCCGTATGCAGGCTGTATGGGCAGCAGCGCGTCTACACTGCGCGTCATCGGTGCTCGTCTGGCTGAGATTGTTATGAGATTGTAGCCATTTTGCCGATACTCGTCAACTAAGCGTGGCCCATTTTAGGAGTGTCCTTCCACTGTCCGCTCAAATACGCGGCGCTCTTAGCGCTGTCGTGCACACATGCGAAGCTCCGGGGAGGAGCGACTGCCGTCACTCAAGGTGCGGCGGCAATGTCGTCTTGTTGTGCATCGGGGAGTAATTCGGGTCCAATTCCGTCCGACTTGACGCATGCATCCCTTCGATTTTGATAGACTTCGTTTGCAGACTTCGTTCGAAATCTGTTTGGCCGAGCGATGCCTACATGCGCGCCCACCTCGAATGGCTCGGTGGCAGCCGCGCGAAGGAAAGCTGATGAGGCCATGAAAGCCATCGTTGAGCAGGAGAAGATCCGCTACGCGCAGCACAAGAAGCTGCGCGACCTCCTCTCCAAGAAGATTGGGACGGTCTGCAGCTTCTTTGAGGTCATCGACAAGGACCACAACGGCCAGGTGAGCCGCTCAGAGTTCCACGAGGGCATGGAGGCGCTTGGGCTTCAAGATCCTGGCTTTAACATGCCGCCCCACATCTACGACGAGTTGTTCGACGAGTTTGACATGGATGGTAGCGGAGAGATCTCTTACAAGGAGTATTTCCAGTACGTGCTCCGGGATTCCATCCGGCGCAAGGCCAACCTGTTTCGCGACTTCTTCATCCGCAGCGACGTCTCGGGCGACGGCCAGATCGACAAGGCTGAGTTCAGAGCCGCGGTCATGCTGCTGCACGGTCAGCATGGCCATGAGATGGAGATCGCCGCGCACGTGGCGGACGTCGATGAGGTGTTCGACGACATGGATGTGAACGGTTCGGGCTCACTCACATTGAACGAGCTGCACCGGCAGCTTCGCTGCTCCGTGGGCATGGGCAAGTTCGTACGTGCCAAGGCGAAGCGCGACGGATCCGTAGTGCAGCGCAAGACATCGAATGCGAAGCTGCGAGGTTCGCTGCGCGACCAGTTCCTCTTCCATAACCCCAATAAAGACTACTTCGGGCACAGCCTCGAGCACGTGGAGAAGTACGTGGAGCGCACCGCGGTCGCGCAGGCCGCGTACAGCCTCGCCGTCGACACGCGCCTCGACAAGCATCTCGACTCGGGAGATCGCGTGAGCCTTGGCCGTGCTGCAGCCTCTCGCGTACCGGGGCTGTCCCTATTCTCGAGTGACGTCGAGTGTGCGCCGCGCACGCCGCGCCGGCTGCCTTCGGCGCTCGAGACGGTGGATTTCGAAACGGACGAGGGCGCGGCACTCGAGAGTCACTCGTCGCAGATGCAGCGGCGGCAGCAGCCGCATAAGCAGCCGCAGCAGCCGCAGCCGCAGCCGCAGCCGGTGCAGCCACCGTTACACTCGCCGCGCGGGGGAAGATCGGCGCAGCCGCCCACGCCCGCGAGGAACATGACGCCCGCCCCGCCACCGCCTAAAGTGGCTGCCTTTGCAGCGCTCACCGCGCCGCACTCGGCACGCTCAGGATTCCGCCTGCCGCGGGCACACGCCCTGAGTGTATGGACGAAAGAGACGGCAGTGCCGGACTCAGACTTCACACCGTCGGACCTGAGCGTGGACGCGGTCGTTTCCGCTGTGAACTGGTGTGCCGGCGCACCCGACGGCGGCGCGGCTCTCATCTCGCGGCGTCTCGAAGCATCTCGTGGGACCTCCGGAGGCCACTGGTGGAGTAACCCGTGGAGTGGTGGCGGAGTGCGTGGCGGGGGGGATGGCGCCGGAGTGGGTGGCGGCGGGGCCGGGGATGGCGGAGTGGGTGGCGGCGGGGGGGGTGAGAACACGGGCAGCGACGGCTTCCCGCCCTCCTCATGGCTCATGTCGCCTCGCATGCCCTCGTCGTCTTTCCGCACGCCGTTCCGCCCGCCCGTGACGACACCCGCGGGCATTGAGACACCGCCATGCAGAGGCCCAGCTACCGCCGGTACAGCTACCGGTACAGCTACCGGTACAGCTACCGGTCACCTTTCCGGAGCGCCTGGGGCCGCCGCCGCGTCTCCGCGCACGTCTGGGGTAGCTACCGCAGCCGCCACACCGCCAAGAACGCCGCGCCCTCCACTCCTCCGGGCGCCGCCGCCTCTGAGCACTGCGACGCCAGGCCTGTCAGCAATGTCGATCGAGCCTTCCCCAACGCTGACCACGACGGCGCGCCGCGGGCAGTCGCTGCTCGGGCCGCTCTGGCCAGAAGGAAGGCCCCCCTGGACCGCACCCACGGCCACGCGCGCCGCTGCGGGCTCCACCGTGGTCAGCGGCGCCGCCACCCTCGCCCTACGCCAGTCAGCCCTCGCGCGCGTCGACGCACCGGCCGATTTCATTGTGGGCGACAACATCGCCGACCGTCGGCGCCAGGCGCTGCCGGAGATGGTGGAAATGGCAGCCATCCGGCAGTACTTGCGGGACGACGATCCCAAAACCTCCAACCCGTTCAACAACGGAGCGCCCGCTTGGGGGCGCACGGGCACCTCGCCGCGCTGGCAGCGGCCGCATCTCGAGATCGATGGGACGGGCGAGCCACGCTACGTCATGGTGGCCAAGTGACTTCTGTGTAATTATGTAGTTGACGAGCGCAAGCAAGCTAATTAGTCGAAACACACCGCAGGATTGACGCGGAAAAGACGGACGGCCTTCCCCGACGCCAATCAAGCAGTCAATGGTCGTCGACGGACGATGGCCGCCGATGCAGGTCCGCGGCGTGAGCGAGCCGCTTTTGAAGGTTGGACGAGCCACCATCACCGAAGACGTGAACGTCGAACTTGAGATCGATGATTGGATCCACATGGGACGGGGTGAGGGACGTTTTTGTGGCTGGCCTGCGACCACTGTCATCGTGTTTGCCGGAATGGGCTTCTATGGCATGCCTGCCGCGCTCATCATGGCGCCCGCGTACCTCGATCGGGAGCTCGAGCGCGAGTGGTTTGGAGGCGACGTCAACGCGGGCAGCACGCAGCTCTCCGTAGTGAGCTCGGCCTTCTTCATGGTCTGGGGCCTGGCGGCGTTCGCGTTTACGTGGGCTGCCGACCGATATGGGCGCAAGCCGCTGCTCGTGGTCGTCGGCCTGCTCGGTTTGTTGCTCAACACTTCGATTGCCGCCTCGCCCAGTTTTGGGACGTATGCGGTGCTGCACCCGCTGACCGCGGTGGCCATCGGCCCCTCAGGCGCCATCGCTTACGTCCTCTCTGCCGAATGGACCAGCCCGCGCGACCTGTCGCTACTGACGCTGCTGCTCAACAGCTCCTTTTCACTCTCCTCGTGCCTCGTCGCCGGGCTGTGTGCGCTCGGGCTACCCTGGCGCACGGTGCAGCTCCTCCTTGGACTGCTCGTGGCAATGCCGCTGCTCGGGCTGCCGTATGTGCCCGAGTCTCCGCGCTACCTCCTCGCCAAGGGCCGGTGCGCGCAGGCGGAGAGCGTACTGCGCGCCGCACTGCGCCGCGCGGGCGTCGCACCGCCGCCTCTCCATGTGACCTTAAAACCGCTCACCACCGCGCGAGATAGCGCTGTGGCGAGCGCGGTGTCTTCCAATCACGCGTCGTATTCATCGGGCTCCGTTCAGGCCGCCACCGTTCATGCGGACGCTCACGCGGACGACAGCCAGTGCGGCGACGCGTCGCTTCCAAGGTCGCCTCCCCGGGGACACAGTCAATGCGGCTCGCTGGGTCTGCTCGGGCATCCGCCCACGCTCTTTCGCATGCTGATCGTGAGCTGGTGCTGGCTTGCTGTCGGGCTGCTGTACTACGGTCTCAACTTTGCTATCGGCGCCTGTGACGAGGCGAGCGGGTGCAATCCGTACCAGCACGGCGCGTTGTTGGGGCTGGTCGACTTCCCTGGCTACGTCTGCGCGTATGTCCTCGCGGACCATCCGCGTTTTGGGCGGCGCACTACCCTCGCGCTGTGCTTCCTCGTCGGCGGCACCTGTCTGATGCTCACGCCCCTCGTCAGCGGCGAGCTCACCTTCACAGCCCTGGTCAGCACCTTCACACCCCTGCTCAGCGGCGAGCTCGCAGACGGCGCTCATCACGGCGCCTCGGTAGTGCTCATCACGGCGTCCGTTCCGCTGGCCGACACTCCGCCGCCGCTCCCACCCCTCCCGCCCCTCCCGCCGCTCGCGCCCCTCCCGCCACTCGCGCTGGCCGACACTCCGCCGCCGCTCCCACCCCTCCCACCCCTCCCGCCGCTCGCGCCCCTCCCGCCGCTCGCGCCGCTCGCGCCGCCGATTCCGCCTCCATCCGCGCAGACCATAGTGCTTGCGCTGGCCCTCATGGGCAAGGCATGCGCGGCCGGTGCCTTCCAGCTCGTGTACATGTACCCAACAGAGCTCTTCCCTACTGCGATACGTGCGTCCGCGCTTGGCGTGGCGGATGTCTTCTCGCGCACCGGCTCCATCCTCGCGCCCCTCACGGCCAGCCCGAACATGCCGCCTCTGGTCACCCAGCTTGGGCTCGGCGCCGTTGCGCTCTCGGCCGGGCTCGCCGCATTGCTGCTGCCCGAGACCAGAGGTCGGCCACTAGCCGAGGAGCGCGGGTGATTACGGATTGGGCGTCCACGCCTCCACAGCCTAGAGTGTTACGAGAACGAGCGTGTGCAAACAGAATTGATACTGCGATTAAACTGTAAGAAACGAACTGTCGTTTTGCCGCGTTTTCGGCTAGATCTCGGGTTTGGCGGTTTGCGGCTCGTCTCACTCTCAGCCCGAATAGGCATCGTTGGCTCATGCTCGCCCTCTCGTCGCGCCCGCGGGTTCGCATGACGCGACCCTGACCGCCGTGACCCGCCTCGGGCGACGTCATCGGACCGGCCGACCGGGCCCGTCTCCCCTCCACACGATACAACCGCGACCAGCCCACGGTGTGGGCGAGCTCGGTAAGGGCGATGTGTTCTTAAGTACATAAGTGCCACCTCGTCGTGGCAGTGACGCGAGCTCAGAGCTCGAGCTTCTCAGGCTGCAGGTTGTCCGGCATGCGCATCCGGTGCGGCATCTCGCCGGATTTGTCTGTGCTACTCTCCGGGCCGGGCGAATCGATCGAGACGGACGAGCCAGCGTCGAGCAGCACAGCAGCCGCCTCGGTGAAGCCCCACGCCTTCGCTACGTCGAAGGCTGTCTTGCCTGCATCATCGGTAGCATCGGGGGCCGCGCCAAGCTCAAGCAGCGTCGACACGGCGTCCGCGTGGCCACCCTGCCGTGCGAGCGTGGGGCACACCGCGCGTTGTGAGATCAGGCACGTGATCAAGAAAGGGGCACGCGGAATGTGGATGGCGTGCGTACCTCGGCTGCGTAGTGCAGGGCGGTGAGTCCGACCTCATCCGTCGCCGTGAGACTCGCACCCGCGCCCACGAGCAGCCTTATGCACTCCACGTGGCCGCCGGATGCGGCTAGCATGAGCGGCGTTGCGGCGTCATGATCGCGAGATTCGATCGAGGTCCCGGCACGTTCGAGAACGGTGCCGACGCTGTTAGTGGCAGGGCCAGCCCCAGCCCCGTGCTTGAGCAGCACGCGCACAACGTTTGAAAGCCCATCATCACTTGCTCGGTGCAAAGGTGTGTAGCCGAGGGAATCGCGGACAGTCAGGCGGGATCTGCCGGATGCCAGCAAAACCTCAACCTCCTCGACGTTGCCCTCGCGGACTGCCGTGTGGAGTGGATCGTCCACCGAGTCATGATCGTCCAACTGCTTCGAATGAGATTCCGAATGAGAGCATTGTACAAGGACTGACGTAATCGCCACCATGCAGCCCAAGGCCCGTCGCATTGGTATCCAAATCGGGCAAGTGTGATCATCCAAAGGACGGTACAAGGAACATTTATGTTGCAGAAAACCACGTACGCAACGACGGTAACCAAAGTAAGTGTCATGCCAGAGATGATCGTACTTCAAACTAGACCCGCCCGTCCTCCCAGAACTGTATGTGAATGTGCTGAGCGGTCCTTCCCCGCCTCTATTTGGAGAGGAGGACGTGGTAGCCCGCCCATCCGTCAGGCGCCACAAAGGGGGTCTTGGCGAGGCCGTAGTCCGGGTGCTTCTCGGGCGTGTCCATGTGCATCATGAGGCGGGTGGCCGGCTGGTCTCGAGGGCAGATACCGAGCGCCGCCTCGAAGTGCATCTTGGCTGTCGCCCAGACGCCGCCCACAAAGCAGTCCATGCCGCTCTCAAACAAGCGCTGGAACTCGTCGACGACATTCTCCTCGCCGTATTTTTCGATCGCCTCGGGCGCCACATACAATCCGTTGGAGCGGTCGCAGGTGAAGATGGCCATCGGAATGGACGAACCTTTGAGGCACACCACGTCGACGCGCCGAAGCCCTTGGCGCACGGGCGGCGAGAGCTTCGTGTAAAACGCCTCGGACATCAGGATGTTGACACCGTACATCTTGGTCGCGCTCTCGAGGCGCGCCGCGAGATTGACGTTGGGCGAGAGGTACGAGCAGTCGATCTTGATGTTGGTGCCCACGGCACCCTCGATGGCCCAGCCGTAGTGGAGACCGTACCCGATGCGTGTCGAGTACTCGCCGCCAAAGGCCTTGAGGATCTCCTCGTGTTCATTGTACGCCTGCAGCCTCGCTGACTGCGCGACGCAGCGCACACATCGGCGGAAGGCGGTGAGCGCGCCATCGCACATACGCGTCTCCATCCTATCGAGGAGCTCCGTCGTGAGCAACTCGGGATCCAGCCCGTCGGTCGGCGCCTTCCACACGCACAGGAAGGCCTCGCCTAGGTTGCGGTTGGGCTGTCCACCATTGGCGGTGACAGCATCGTGCACGATCGAGGCCGCCCGGTTGGTGAATGGCAAGATCTCCTCGCCGAGGCACTCGAGGACCTCCTCATACTCGTCGATGATGCAGAAGCCAAAGGCACCAAGCAGCCTCCGCCCAGGCACCATAGGGTCGACCGTGTCACCCTTTCGAAGATTCTCGGCGATCAGGTTGTTGCCCGCCTCGCCGAACCCCACCTGCAGCATGCTCGCGATCTTGGAGAGCGAGACGCGGAGCGCGTCCGTCTCGTACTTGACATGATCCACCTTCTTGAGCTTATACGCTGGGTTCTTGGCGAGCATGGTCACCTCCATGACCATGGTCTCAATCGGACGCACGACCAGCGAGTCTACGTCACGGGAGAGAAGGAAGCCCATGTACGCGAGCAGGCAGGCCACGCACAGGATCAGCATGATGTTGAAGAAGGCCTGCACGTCCTGCGCAAACTTGCGCCCGTACCACACCTCCACCATGAGCCCCGGGTCGCCCACATTCCAATCGCCGGGGTAGAATTCCCGTAGCAGCTCGCTCGGATCGCGCGTGCGATGGTCGCGCATGCGGGTCATCATGCCGAAGGCCGATTTGGCGTTTGGGCAGCTCTTGTCCTCATCGCCCCGCAACTCGATGGCCAGCTTGTAGAACGTGCAGTCCGGCCAGTGGGTATCTGGGTAGATGGGCGCGTTCACGGGCAGCACGGCCGCAACCCAATCGCGACCGACGGACCGTTGAGGATTGGTCCAGTTGGGCTGCCACGTCATCATCCGATCGCCGGAGCACGGATTCGTGCCGTCGACGTCGCAGGGCGTGAAGCCGGTAGTCGTGTACCCGTCGGCGTCCCGCGGCTCCGAGTCGCTCACCGGGTAAAAGGTGAAATTCTCCCGGTTGGGCCCGAAGTTGTGCACCTTGAGGGCAAAGAGCGGCATGCGGATCTCTGACCAAATCGACTCAAGCTGAAGCGGCTGCTCTAACGTGTCGCGGAAGAGGTGGGCCAGTGGCACGAAGGGTGCCGAGGTGATGTCCTTGGCCGTGTCGTTCTGGATCGCCGCATGGAGGAGCGCGAGCCCGTACGCAATCCGATCGTCCACGGGGGGCTCTGTGATGCCGCCGTACGGGAAGCTGATCTCGAGCGCCCATTGGCCAATGAGGAGTACGAGCACGAAGATGATCGTCTTCTTGGTGATGGTGGTCTGCAGAGCCCGAGAGAGGTCCGAAGGGGTCGTCTCGTCCACGCCTCCGAAGGAAGAGCGCTCCTCGTCATCGTCGTCGTCGTTAAACATCCGCTTCTGCGCTGGACGGACCATCAGCTTGATGAGACGGATGATGCGAACCACGCGCACGAGGCGCGCGACGGCGGTGCCCACGCGCGCCGACTTGGCCGCACGGACGGCCGTGGAGCCGGCGTCGGAGCTAGTGGTGTAGAGCAGCGGCAGCCAGTCGAAGATCATGGTGAGCGTGGCGACGATGTCGAGGTTGCAGTAAAACGACCAGAAGTAGCCGCGCTGCGAGTACGAGCGGAGCACGATCTCCAAAAGGAAGGACAACATCACGACGACGTGCACCGACCAGATGTAATAGTCGGCCGCCTTGCCCAGACACAGGATCCGGACGTCCTCAGAAAAGAGGGCCCAAAAGATGCTCAGGTTGACGAAGCCGTCGATGAACGGGTGGGCGAGGAATCGGCGCACGGCCCTCAAGTGGCGCCTCCGCTTCTTGCTCCTCAGCTTGGTGGCACACTTGGTAGGCGACAGCTGCGTCGGCGCCTGCGCCAGTGGGCCATCGCATTGAACAGTCTGCTGCTGACGCTTCATAAGCACCTTCACCTTCTCGAGCTGCGGGTCGTGCTCCAGGCTGCGCGGGGACCAGATCTCGTCCTCGAGGCCGGTCCACAGCGGCCGCGGCACGAGGCGGTAAATGTCCTCGTCGTCATAGTATTTGTACTGTTCTCGCGGGGGTTCCACGTCTGCGAGGTCGCGCAGGAAGAGGAGCTCGGCCTCGGAGTCATGCTGCATGCACACGGGGCAGCTTTGTGGATCGCGCCGAGCCGACCAACCGTGAGCGCTGCTCTGCTGCGTGAGCTTCACTTCACAACAAGACCTAAACTTCCATATTTGGACTAAGTTTTCTGTCATAAGTGCCATCCGTGCCATCGCCATCCGAGTCGCGGATACGTGACGGTTTCTAAATCTTTCCTGAAACTCGGGGATCGGATAAACTTCTTATCAAGACAAGGTTGCGGTAAGCACCCCCCCCGTCAGATTCCCATTCCTGGGTTGGGGGTCATTCACGTCTGCCAGAGGCCATGCAAGTTGAGGCTAACCCTCCGTCAACGCTGCACGACATCATGTGGCGGAATCGGGTGCGATTGGAACGCAAGGCTGCCGCACAGCCACCGCCGCGTCCTGATCCGCGCAGCCTAGTGATGACCGAGTTGCTCGGTCTCAATCCGGACGCGGTGCAAGCCCTGAGGCAGCCGCCCAGTGTCGCGGGTCTGCGCATGAACATGTCGAGCGTCGAAGGCGGCCTATTCCACGCAATGCAGCAGCCGCACGATCGTCCGCGCGGTGGCGGAGCATTTGCGCCGGCCATCAAACGCGACCAGAGCATCCACTACCCTCGCAGGCAGTCGGACAGGCGGCCGGTGATGAGCCGCGTCGCGTCGGCTCCCGCGTTGCGACCCTCCACCGCGCCGCCGCCGACGGAGTCAGATCCGCGGCCGCTGCCGCAGCGGCAGCAGCAGCAGGCCTTGCCGGCGCAGCATTTGCCGCCGACATTCGCTGCCGTATCGTTGCACTCACAGCGGTCGCTGCCGCTGCCGCTGCGAGAGCTCGTCTCGCGCGCTGCCGCCACCGACTCTCCGGCGCTGCGAGCCACGGTGCGCGAAATTGAACTGCGCGTCGCGCTCGAGCGTGTCAAGCGCGACGAGCAGCGAGCCCGCGCGGAGCTCGCGCGCTGGCAGACCCGGAAGGAGCAGCGGCAGCGCTTCGAGGAGCGCTCGGGCACCCAAATGTCGGAGTATCGCTTTGATATCGGCGAAACGGCGAAACGGAGCATGCGCTCAAACGTCGATCGCATCGTCTTTGGCCGGGACATTGACGGGTCAGAGAAGGTCGAGGTCATCGCCGACGACTGGGGCATGTTCGGACCGCGGCGCCGGCGCGACCAGCGTCAAATTGTGTCCGAGGTCGATATGATCGTCTTCGGGCGCGACCAGGACAACTCAAACCAGACGCACTATGGGGCGTCCTACGGCGGCGGCGAAAGCGCATTCCGACGGCGGGTTGTCGACAACAGGCAATTCCGCTCCGAGGTTGACGAAGCCGTCTTCGGTCACGACCAGGACTTTAGCCGAGGGCTCGAGAGCTATAGTCGCCGGCACGTGCACGTGCCAGGGTAGATGCCAGGGTAAGTTCCAAGTCACATTGCTTCACACTTCACACACACTTCACACGATTAGTCAATGCGGGAGGCCTCGATTATCCTTCTGCTAGTGTCGGCGGCTGTGACACTTTGGCGTTTGCCTAAGATTTTCAGCTCGTCTACTGCCTCCGACTTCAGTGCCGCACGCGGCTCGGCGCAATCCGAATCTCGCTGGAGGCGGCCTCTGGCGCTGCCCCTGTCGCCAAGCGTCGTTGCACCGAGCGGCGGCGCCTCGTTTGAGGACAATGATCTGCCGCCGCAGAGCCCAAGGCCACCACCAGGATGCGACCCCGACTGTACACCAGGATGCGACCCCGACTTGTGGGCTTTCCATTGTCAGCAGTGCCGATGCTTAAAGTGCGCCTTCTGCCTCTCCGAGCCTCCGAGTCCGCCCGTTTTGCCGCCGCCGGCGGCGCGTGGCGCGGCTCTACACCGTTACTCATACGAGGCCGAGGGTGAGGACGAAGGCGAGGACGCTTCGCACCGAGCAAGGGTGGCCGAGGTGCCAGACCTGGACGCTGAGGCACCGGCGAATCGTGCTGAGCAGAAGCCTCTGGCTCACGGTGGTGATGACAAACGCAAGGGAGGTGGCGGCGGTGGCGGCGGTGGCGGCGGTGGCGGCGGTGGCGGTGCGGGCGGTGCGGGCGGCGCGGGCGGTGGTAGGCGTGGGCGCGGTCGTGGCCGACGCGGCGGCGGTAGTCAGCGTCGCGCAGCTCGCGGCCGTCGTCGTGACGCCTCTGAAGGTCCTGTGACTCCGCTCACCCATCACACGCTCACTCATCACAGCACCAGCAGCTCGGCTTTCACAGCACGCTCCCTCGGCGGCGACTTCAGTGCGGCCATCGTGGCCCAGGTGTGAATGCCTCTGATGTGAATGCCCATGTGTGAATGCCTCTCGGAATGGCTATGATGGCGTCGGTTTGCGTCGGATTGCCCGTGGGATTGCTTTCTTCTGACGCATCTCGATGGTTCTTGTGGCTCAGGTTGCCGTTGGAGTGCTCACAAAGAGCCGCACGTCCGAGCGATACGCGGCTCTAGAGGCCACGTGGCTACCCCATTTTGGGCAAGTGCTCGTGTTTGAGAGCCACACCGAGATGGCGCGCGCCCAGCAGGTGTGGAAGTACATCCCACAGCGGCTCTACACGCGCTTCCCACACGCCGCGTACTACCTGATCGTCGATGATGATGTCTTCATCTCGCGCGCGCGCCTCTACGAGTATCTCGCGCATCGAGATCAGACGGAGCTCGCGCTGTACGGCCCAGGCTTTTGCGACTGGGGTGTCAAGCAAAGGTACGCGCGGCCCTCCGATCTCCTGATCTCCTCTGACCTCATCTGACCTCCTCTGTTCTCCTCTATCTCCTCAGGCTCAAGGCGCGAATCAGCCAGGTGCTTGGTGTGGCGATGCCGCGCTATCTGCACATCGTCATCGGCGGCATTATGCTCTTCACGGCGCCCGCCATGCGACGTTTCGCTGATGCGACCCTGCTCATGCAATGCATCGATGACCTCGAGACTTTGTATGCTCGCGATCTCCTTTGATCTCCTCTGATCTCGTCTGATCTCGTCTGATCTCGTCTGATCTCGTCTGATCTCCTCTGATCTCGTCTGATCTCATCTGATCTCGTCTGATCTCGTCGCTGATCTCCTCTGACCTCGAGACTTTGTATGCTCGTCAGGTATGCTCGCGGCCTCTTCCTGTGGGACGGTCTCAAGAAAGGCTCCATGTACAATCAAGATTGGCTCTTCTGCTGGTGCCTGCAAGTGCGCATGGGCGGCGTCGTCCACCTTGACAATGGATTCGAGGACGTGCAGTTTCCGGCGCACAAGTGCACAATGGTTCCCGAGGCGGCGCGTCACAACATCGGCACACACCATACTAGCCCACGCAAGCTACACGCGCTGTGGCGGGCGTATACGCGCTCGGCGGTGCGTGAGGGCTGGCAATGGAATGGGACTGCCGCCATCCTTGCAGCGGAGGCGGCCGGGGCGGTCGGTGCCTCGGTCGCGGTTGCCTTTGAAAACGACTCCGCCAGGGCCACTGCCGCGTCCACCACCACCACCACCACCACCAAAACCAAAACCACCACCACCGACGTCAACGTCACCACCGCCATGTCCGTCACTGGCGCCCTGTTGGCCGCTGCCGGCGGCACGATGCCCCCCGACCCGTCTGACCCGCAGCGCTGCGCCACCTCATCCAAGGGGGATCCTTACGAGCTGATAGAGGGCGCAGACGCGGACGCTGACGAGCGACGGTGGGCGGCGAGCTCACTGCCACGCCCGGCGCCTGCCGACACGTGCGCCTCCGCCGCGTGGGAAGATGACGCCGCCTTGCGCTCGCGCTACCCGCACTGCTCAGCGCACATGGCATTCGTGATCAAGCATGCCCGCACCATGGCCTGCTACGGCGCCCTCGGGCGCAAGCGCTGTGACGGCTTCGAGCTCGACGTGTCCGATGCATGTAACGTGCAGTACTTTCTGTTCTGCGAGCAGGTCTTCACCTTCTCGGCGACGCCGATGCATGAGCGCCCGCGATATCCATGGTGCCCGAGCCCCAAAGGCTATCCCGACCACTGTTGCTATCGTTCTGCTCTGGAGGATGTGGGCATCGTGCCACTTCGCAACGCGTCCGGCGGCGCGCATGTCGGGCGGCTGCGGTCACGGACGCGCCGGCCGGCGCGCTATCTCCTCGACATCTTCCCCAGGCAGGTGCCAGTGAGGATGTGAGGCAGCGGCCGCAGGCAGCGGCGGAGGAAGAGGAAGAGGAGGACGAGGGTGTACGTCACTCTGCGGAGTTTCCGTGGTTCGAGATCCGCAACGTTTTGTCCACCCCGCTCGGGTATGTCGCGTGCGTGTCGGCGATCACGTACACCGACGTCGGACGTCGGTACCGTACGGGCGCGTCACGGCCGGTGCGCCGGTCACGAGGCGACCTCCTCGCACGGTCCACGCGCGGTCGGGTGTCGGCTCGTCGCGCGCTCCCTGCGCCCGCGCCGCCCCGACGCCGCGACACACCGATAAGCGATCGTTTCATATTAGGTTTAGGACCATCTTGAAAATAGAATATGTAGCCCGGGTCTTTACTTTTACTAGAAGCCTAATAGATTCCGACTGTGTGCTCCTGCGCAACACGCGGTGGGGAACTGCGATCGCGATCGGATAGAACTCGCGCCGCGACGCACTCTTCACGCCCCCACATCTGAATCGGTGACGTCGTTCTGCCCAAAATAATCCAGGTGATCCTGGGCGCGCACTAAGTTGGTAGTCCAACCTTTCTTGCTCCCCAGCTTGGTGGCAAAGTAGTTGTAGCGCTTCGCGTTCACCCCGAAGTCGAGAAAGCCCAGCCGTGAGGAAGTTCGCACGTTGACCACCCCGTTCAACAGGGCAAACTCCATGTCGTCGATGTAGCCAACGCTCGACTCGAACTGAGCGTAGAGATATGCCGAATCATCCGCCGACTCGGGGAACTTTTGCGAAATGATGGCGAAGCCTCCCCCGTCGATACCGTTCTGGCCTGGTGGATATGCCGCGAGGACTTCCTTGAGGTCGCTGAAAGCTCCCGCAACTGTGATGCTCTTGAAGCGCCACGGCTGGACGATCCAGCCGCTGCCAATCTGGTTGATGTTTGCCTTGTACTCACCGACGACGGTACTCGACGAGAAGCAATGTGGTTTGCCATCGAGGCACGGCCGCAGCTGGCCATCCGGCTTGAGTCCAATGTCTGTTGGCTTGGGGCCTGGATTTTTTATCTTTGGTACGACCGGTCCCTTTTCGTTGGGAAAGGCACACGCAAGAGGTGCCAAAGAGGGCAGTGCGAGCAGCGGTGCGATTGCGGCGGCCACGAAGCGACGGGAAATGGCCGCGTGTTCGAGGCGCATTGTCCGAAGGCTCGCGGGCGCACGGTCAGCAAGCACCGAAGCGGGGGACCCGATCTCCGAGGAGCTCGCTCGCCACAGCGCCGTTTCGAGGCGCGCCACCCAACGCGGCGCGACGCATCAGATGGCCACCAACGCACAAAAACACGCACAAAAGTATCATCTTGGTACAATTGTATTCCTCCGAGCACAGCGAGGCACTGAAAGACTTTAGTTTCTAGAAGTATACGAGCGGTGTTGAGCTCTGACCTCTGTTATACATGTATTTCGTTAGTATTTCGTAAGGCCAAAAATGCAGTATTCAAAGCACGCAAATCATACTGTAATGAAATCATGACCGGATTCATGAGAGCAAGGATACGCGCTTGTAAATACGCGCTCACCATCCGCGCTCGCGCCAGCTACATGTATACATGTATACATACAGACGTCTTCGTCTACACATCGCGTACTACACGACATCTTGCAGAAGAGGGCGCTTCAGCGTGCTCCAAGCACCGCAGCAGCACGAGTCATGTCGAGCGGCGTCGCGTCGCCCGCGTACCCAGTGTGGCCGATCTGGCGGGGGCCGCCGGCAGCGCGCGTGCTGGCGGCCTTGGCACGTCGCGAGACGAAGATGGCCTGAGCCTCGCTCACGAGCTCGGACATCTCGGTGGAATCTCGCGTGACCTCGAGCATCTCGCCATCGTGGTTCTCGTAATGCATCTGCATCGCGCCAATCTGCTCGAGGGAGAGCGTGCCCGGCGGCACGCCTTGCAAGAGCACGCCGTACAGCTCGTCGAAGCTGCTGCCGAGACGGCGCTTCGTGACCCGGAAGGAGACGATCTCGCCACCCGAGATCGAGGGCAACTCGACGTGCACCTTGACTGTGAAATTGCCGAAACTCTCAACCGCCTCGATATCTTCGCGGTCGATGGCGAGCTCGCCCTCATCATCATCATCAGCCGCCCTCTTGGGCGCCTGGCCTTCGGGCCGCAGCTTATCTCTCTGTTTTCCTTGAGGCTGAGCTCGCCGGAGAGGTTGCCGAGATCCGATCTCCACGTCATGGTCGTCTTCTATGAGGTCGACTACCGCCGCCTCGATGGCCTTTTTGCGGCTCTTTCGCGTCGCCTTCGTGCTGTGCGACCGGGGCGCCTGGTCATTGAGGCCAAGTGTCAGACACAGACCTGCAGCTGTGAAGATTAGCACACCGACCAGAAGCATGATCATCGCCGTTCGCCTTGACTCAAAAACTTCTTGAGCCGGGAGCGGCTCGTACTCTGAGCCCTGCTGCTCCACGCTACCATCGCGTGCAGGCATGGCGAGTGGGTGCTCGCTGATGGCGTGAGTGAAGGTGATGCGTACCTGTTCTGGCCTCGTTGGCGGCGGTGGCGGTGGCCTTGGCGGCGGTAGCTTTGGAGGCAGTGGCATCGGCGGTGGCGCATTTTGCTTCTTGCCCTTCTCCCGACGCAACCGCTCCTCCTCCTTCTCCTCCACCTCCTCGTCCTCCTCCATCTCGTCCTCGCCCTCGTCCTCGCCCTTGTCCTTGTGCTCGTCCGCTATACTTGGGCGGAAAACATCCTCATCCTCGTCCCCCTCCTCTGCGAGACGCTGCCGCGGCGGAGGAGACTTTCTCTCCTCGCCGTTGGTGTTCGATTCGACGACGGCCATTCGTCCGCGAGTAGCATCATGAGCGGCGTTGACAATCGAAAGCAAGGTGTACAAGAGACCACCAACGCATTTGTACAAGATTTCTCGCTAACTTCCCATGATACATGTACCGGTAATTCACACAAACAAGCAGGCGCTGCACAAGGAGCACGGAGCACAATGGAAGCACAATGTCTCGATGCATGCAGACCTGCACAAACTCACACCTTCACACGCTTTTAGATGCGCGGCGGCCTCCTCGCGTGTCTGACCGTCATTCCACTGCTCCTGCTCATCGCGAATATTACGCAGCAATTTGTTACTCATCAGTCCGCCGTCTCGGCCGCGCCCATCCGACGAGCAAAGCTTTTCCGAGCCGCCTCCACAATTGTAGCAGCAATACCTCCACCGCCACCTTCTCCCACTTCCTCGCAGTCCATGTCGTCGTCGTCAGCGACCATTGCGGCGAATTCGTGCAACGCCACCATGCACATTGAGCTCTGGGGCTCGGTCGTATTGCCGGGCTCTGACAATCCGCAGCCGTCGGCGGAGGCCTGCTGCGCTGCGTGCAGGGCATACGTGCCTGTGATGGATATTGGCGCGGGAGCACAGTGCAACACGTTTGTCTGGCACTTGGACCCGCCGCACGAGTGCTGGCTCAAGAACCAGCAGCCCGACGCGCTCGCGCGCGCGGCCAAGTCGCTTGAGGCTTGGCGCGGCAAGCCGCCGCAGAACCCAAAGCTGCGTTGGGCGAGCGGCGTCGTGCTTGAGAAGGAGGCATGCGCTGACTGCAAGGTGCCACCGTCCTATTATGGTTGCATCGGCAAGGACAAGTGCAACACGACGCGCGCGTGCGGCTCGCCCGCCATCGACGGCTACGCACACGTCGAGCCGAGGTGTTTCGACACGTCACCCACGACGCTGCTGTATCGCGAGGTGCTCAGTGCTGGCACCAGGCTCGTCGGCTACCACGAGGAGGCGGCGGACTATGATGGGCTAGGCGTGCATTGGGGCATCGGGCACAAGCAGGCCACATGGCAGGCGTGCGAGGCCGCGTGCTTTGCACACAAGCCAGCCAAATCCGGCGGACCGTACTCACAGCTCCCGTGCAACGTGTGGACCTGGTGTTCACGCCCTGTGTGCTTCGAGCCGGATGCGCACTCGCACTCGATTGGCGACTGCTGGCTCAAGTTCTCGGAGGAGCCCTGGGCTCCCGAGGTCAACATGAGATCGAAGACGAGCCCGATGCGCCCCGCCTTTATGCAGCGTCATCGGAAGGCGATGGTCGATGGCGTGCCTTGGTGGTCCGGCGCGCTACTGCCTGAGGGGCGCGCTATGACCAACGGGACCTGGGGGCCGAGGGCATACTGGTGAGTGCCTGAGGGACGCGCTATGACCAACGGGACCCGGGGGTCGAGGGCTTCCTGTTAGTGCCTGAGGGGCGCGCTATGACCAACGGGACCTGGGGGCCGAGGGCATACTGGTGAGGATGCCCTCACGCCCCCGTACGGAGAGGTCAGGTCGCTGACAGTGTCTTCATCTTCAGTCATTCATAGGAGTCACATAGAAGTCTCAGCGCGGTACCCGGTAGTAGTAGTAGTAGTAGTAGATATATTGTAGCTATGTGTGTGCAGCTCATCGGGAGCTCTGCAAGCCACGCTCCATTTAAGCGCAACGTGCGCTTACCGGCTCCCTGTCTTTATGCCGGTACCATTGTTTGATGTTTCCCCACAAACGTCCTCACTCGCACACACTCGTTGGAATAAAAGGGCCGCACACGGCCACACGATTGGCGCGCGGCACGCCTCGATCTTCGCTCTTTGCCATTCTCACGGAACTGTGGCTTCACAAGCACGCGGTTCCGTGTGACTCGGCCGCAAGTCCATGCCTGGGAAGCACCGTGGCGCCGCGGAGGAGGACGATGCAAAACCTCCCGAATCCGACGATGATGGTGAGGAAGAGGTCGTGCGAGCAAATCGAACCAACGTGGATGACGACTCGGATGATTTGCCCGAAGAAGAAGTTGACGGGCAGGGCATGACAAGTGCTGCAGAAGGGGCGCAGGCCAACGTGAATGACGACGACTCAGATGATTTGCCAGAAGAAGAAGCCGGCGGGCGTGGTGCGGCAAATGTTGCAGTGGGGATGCAATCAAACGTGGTCGTAGATGACGATGGCTCGGATGGTTTGCCCGAAGATGAAGATGCAGCCGCAACCGTCGTGCAGTCAGCCATACGCTCAAAAAGTGCAAAGAGGGTCACGCAGAAGCTGTTTAAGGAGAAGAAGGCGCAGGTTGCGGCAGCAACTGTGGTGCAGTCCGCGGTCCGTGGAAAGATTGCACAGAAGGTGAAGGCAGGAAAACTGCATGAGAAGCAGGTGAAGGAAGAGCAGGATGCAGCGGCGACTGTCGTGCAGTCAGCTGTGCGAGGCAAAAAGGCCAAAAAGGTCAAGCAGGATCTGTTGAGGGAGAGGGAGGATCAGGATGAGCTGCCACCTGACGATGACGAGCCGCCTCCGGACGACGCGCCACCGGTCAATGGCGTGGCAGGAGCTGCCGATGCAGAGAAAGATGCGCTCCGACCCGGCACAGCAGCGCCGCATGCACGACTGAGAGCTGACGACGACATGCCGCCCGACGACGGCGAGGCCGAGCCGCAGCACCTACTGCAAGCTCATGTAGCAGCGGACACAGGCTCTGCGCAGACACAGGCTCTGCGGGCAGACACTAGCTCTGCGGCTGCACAGACTCCCGCACCGCATGCCGATGACGATGCGCCGCCATCCGACGACGAGCCACCTGATGATGACGAACCGCCTCCTGATGATGAGCCACCGCCTCATGATAACGAACCGCTTGACGACGACGACGAGCCGCCAGACGATGACGAGCCTCCGCCTGATGATGACGAGGTCTTGCCGCAGCAAACCAAAGGGGTGAGTCGGCTTGCACTCTAATCCCCTGCTCGTGCTATTCTGCTCATGCTCATTGTCTGTCCGGCTTTCGTGCCGATTCGCTGTCAGAGCAGTCGGTAGGCGAGCAAGAGAAGGAAGAGCAGGACGCAGCGGCGACTGTCGTGCAATCAGCCGTGCGCGGCAAAATGGCTAAGAAAGGCAAGCCGAGGCTGTCGGAGGAGAACGGGGAGCAAGATGCGGCAGCAACTGTGATACAGACTGCGGTCCGTGGGAAGAAGGCGAAGATGGTGAAGGCAGAGAAGTTCCAGGAGAAGCAGAAGAAGGAAGAGAAGGAGACGGAAGAGCGGGGCGCAGCGGCCACCAAGCTGCAGGCTGTGCATCGCGGTCGGCGCGATCGCCAAGTCCTCCGCGAGCAGGCTGACGCGGCGACTAAGCTGCAAGCCGTGCACCGTGGCCAGCATGCTCGCCACAACTGTGTTGCGCGGTCTGCACCGCAGCCTCTCCTGCATCTCTCTGCCGACGAAGAGCTGACAGCACCTGCTCTTTACGATCGAGCAGAGGAAGTGGCAGGAGTTGGCACCGTTGGAATTGGAGGAGGACCCTCTCGAAGCATTGTTGCTTGGCGAGGGCACGCGACGGGTCGAGGTCTGCAGGTCTTCTGGCACTTCATTAGGTCTTCGCATCGCGTCAGACAAGGAGCTCGACAAGAGACGTTTATGGGGATTGCCCGAGATCCGACTGCCAGACAAGCCCGGACAGGCCCCGTTCCGTCAGAGGCCAGTAGTTGCTTGGGTCGACCCGCAGGGCGGAGCAGCACGAGCGGGCCTCGAACTCGACGATGTCGTTCTCGCTATCAACGGCCATCTGAATCCATCGAGCGTCGACTTTGGCGACCTCATCGGGACGGGTGGGACGAGCACTTTTATCGTGCAACCGGTCGCACACTTGCTGAGCGTGGTCTCGATGAGCAAACAGTCACCGCTGAAAGCCAAGGGGTCGACCGCAAGACCTGGCGAGAGACAGATGAGTCAGGGCGATGTGCTCTCGGAGCTGACTACAGCGGTTGTCTGGGTGCCGGTTCCTCGCGTCTTGACGACTACCGCCCTCACGCCTCGAGGTATGAAGTCTTCGATTCAGCTACACAAGGAGCTGAAGGACGTCAGCATATCCATGTCCAAGATGATAACTCGCGTGAAACAGGCTCTCGCCGTGGTACGTGGGACGCAACAAGAGTTACTCGCATCAGTCGAGTCGTGCCGGAAGAATCTGGAACAGAACCCGAGCCTGCGCCTGCTGCCGACCGCCCCAGATGCCTTGGAGGAGGCGAGAGACGAAGTTCGAAAAGATGTCATCCGGGAGACCTACATTGGGCGTTACGGTGTCGAGCCCTCCGAGGCGACACTCAAGCAAGAATTCAAGTTGGAAGTGAGCAAGGTGGCGCGCCGTCGTGCGGAAGCCAATAAGCCCATCCTCCTTGCAATGGCTGAGCTTGAAGAGATTGCGAGCTCGGGGGCGCAGACGCTCGGGGCGCAGGAAGAAACGTTGCTCCACTTTCTGACGATTGCCCTTCCTCAAAGGGTTCAGGAGCTCGACGGGCACTGCAGTGCACGCCATCAGGTCGTGCAGACTAAAGACCGCTTCACTGTCAGCCATCTCGAGGACCACGCTACGCACGAGTGCTTACGCCTGGCAGTGGAGCAAGAGGACTCGGCTCGAGCAGCCGTCACCGAGGCACTCAAGATTGTGCGACGGGAGCGCTCGGCCCTTGAAGTGTGCAAGGCAGACTTGCAGCGAGCCATGCAGGAGAAAGGCAGGATGCTCGCAAGGCATCGCGTGAACAACCTGCGAGGCACTACATTTACCGCGTGGAACTCTGAGGAAATAAAGAATATGACGCGGCGCTCGAGGTTGTTGCAATGACGTGGAGGCAGATTGGGGATGCCACCTGTGATTGTCACGTTTGACACCTCACCTGTCACCTCGCTGGATGTCCACAAAACTATACGAGTTAGTAACGGTTAGCGCACGGCATTAGAAGTTGCAGTTACAGTACGTCATCGTTGAAGCTTTTGGCGTCTCGTGGACGCCTCTATTGAGGGACGGCTCGTGCTCGCGGCTGGCTCGGTCGGTGTTGACACTCGCGGTTGAAGCTAGTAATCTATTTCGCGAATTTGAATGATTTCCCAAAGCGCAGAGGGCGACGCCGTTACACTCGGGGGTATACCGGAAGGTGGACGGGTTTGCACAGGACAAAGGGTTGATGCACAGGCCTTAGGCTTAGCGGCTAGCGCACAGAAGCTAGTACGGCGCCTATTCTTCCCCCACGCGCCACGCCCCGCCGTGTAACGGCCTGTGTTACCACGGATTGTGTCGGCCACACCTCCGTCCATAGTGATAGCGGCTCCTGTGTTTAGGGGACGGCTGTGTTGAACAGCATTTCGCGACTGTGTTTCACAGCAGCACGAGCGCGCGACTTGACAGAAATGACTTGACGTGCCCAGGCTCGTGCGACGGAAGGAAGTGTGAGATGGAGTCCCAGACGCAGCCGTCGCAGAGAGCACGGTACTCGATCCGTGAGAGGACGGTACTCGATGCGGCTGATCTGCGACAAGTCCCAGCGATAGGTGCGAGGGCAATCGGTCGGCGGCTTTCGATTCTTTGGGCCGGCTGCTCGCGACCGACGTGGTTTTCGGGGACTGTTCGTGACTTTTCGTCGCCTCTGCACTTTGTCAAGTATGACGACGGAGACGTTAAGTGGCACAACCTTCGCCATGAGGAAGTTCTCGGGCAGCTCATTTGGCTCGACACCACAAGCAGTGGGCAGATGATCGCGGAGACAGAGGAGGAGGCCGGGGAGGAGCAGGCCGCAAGGCAGCCGTGTGGGTACTGCACTCGCACGTTCGGCAACTATGGCGCGCTCGCGAGACATGTGGGCGCGTGCAAGCAGCGGCCGGCAGAGAAAGAGGAGCAGGAAGAGGACGAGGAGGACGGGGTAGAGGATGATGATGATGAAGATGATGATGAGCCGGAGGAGGAGGAGGACGACGGAGTAGAAGATGATGAAATGGAGGACGAGGGCGCAGACGAGCCCGAGCGACGGGTGGAGCAGGGTCCATGGGAAGATGAAGAGGAGATCTTTTGGAGGAAGCTCGAGAAAGCCACCGCTTCAGAGAGCATGATCTCAGGGGAGCACGCAGCGCTCGTCGAGCGGCTCCAAGTGCACATGAGTGCACATGGCCTCTCCCAGGTCAGGCTGAGCACGCATCTGCGCCTCTCGAGCAGCGGCTCTCTCTCGAGCTGGCTCTCTACGAACCCCAGCCAGTCGCTCAGCACACGAGCTGCCATCGACCACGCCGTGCGGGCGTACCTGAGTGGCGGGCCGCCCGAGGAGGAGGCGGCCTTGTGCTACGCGAGGCACGCTCGAGCAGAGCGAGCGACGGCTGAGGCGGCCGGGGCGGAGGTCGCAGTGCCGCAGCCGCTTACGGCGGACGAGGCCAGGGCGGCGGCGGCAGCCGAGGGGCTCGAGCTTGTGCCGTCGTCGAGAAGTGAGACGGGCTTCAAGGGCGTGTACAAGAGTGGAGCCAAGTACGAGGCGAAATTCACGGAGAATGGCACGCAGCTCTACATTGGCACCTTCGCGACGCCGGAGGAGGCGGCCTTGTGCTGCGCGAGGCACGCTGGGTTAGAGCGAGCGGCGGCTGAGGCGGCAGAGGCAACGCTCATGCTGGGCGGAGCGACACGTACCATCTCGGAGGTCGAGTCAATGCTTCACAAGCCGAGCAGCCGCGATGCGCAAGAGGTGGTTGTCGGGCCACGGCGACTGACTGGCCATTCTTCTCTCGAGGAGGACCAGATGGAGGAGAAGATGGAGCAGGACAGTGGCAAGGTCTGGGTTCAGCTCAACTTGGCACCAGCGGCCGATGGATGCCTCACGGCCATGCTGCAAGTCCGCGCCGCCGCGCACGCTATCAGTGCCGATGCAAGCGGCGCAGGTACGACGGCCAAAGGGAAGCCCAAGTTCAAGGTTGGTGATCGAGTGCAGTCAAGGCTGGCGAACGGTCAAGTTTGGCGATGGTATCTTGGCACGATCACGAGCTATCATGGGTACTTCAACCAGGCCGTTGGCATCGACTGCGATTTCAAACACGTCTACGCGATCATGTTCGATCATGGCGAGAGCGAGGAATACGTTATTGAGGCGCTCATCCGACACCCACGGGCAGTCGCAGCTCGCTCGCCTCCAGCAATGAGCTTCGCGGCGGCGGCAGCGGGGGCTGCCGCGGCCGCATCTTGCACTGACGCCGCGGCGAGCTCCAGCGCGCCATCGCACCCAAGCGGTGCGGGACCCAACGGTGCAACAAAGTCCACAGAGCGAGCTGCTGCGGACATGGCGGTGCGTACCAAGCCTCCACCAGGCTGGAGGACGGCACCCGCAGCTGATGTCGCCGCACCTCGCTTGAGCGCGCGGCAGGCCCGAGCTCCTGCACGGCTCGATCCCGCGGAGGAGCAGGAGCGCTCGCGACAGCGCGCGAGCGGCTCCGCGGTGGGCAAACGGAGGGCCGACGAGTATGCCGTACAGAGAATCATCGAGGAGCAGGTGTCAGCACGGCCTCGAACCGTCATCGCGTTCGAACCTTGGGCCATCAGTTCTCCCCCCTAGTCCTGTCTCCGCCTTTCTGCACCGGCCCTGAGGATCCCGATCGACTCCCGGCTATGGCAGATGCGTCCGAGTAAGAACGACCCTTCTCGCCTCTATCCTTGGTTTCGGATTCGGTGGGCCAACTTCGGACCAGAAGCCGATACTTGGGAGCGCTTGTATCGTGTGCCCCCCAAGCTCGTTGCTCACTTTCGGCTTCGGCAGGCGGACATGCGCGCCAAGTTGGACGCAGCGGCGGCGGCGGAGCAAGCGCGGATGATCCGGGTCGCACCTCCCCCGCTCGTCACCTTACGACTGGAGCCGCAGGAGCTGCAGGAGCCTGGGCTGGTGCCGTCGTCTTCAATGGTACGTCTCAATGCTCTGGAGCATCTGCACAGCAGCGTACCAGTGCACAACGACGCGCAGCCATCGTCTACGCCGCTTGTTAGCACGCAGCCGCCAGCCCCGCCACTGGCGAGCTCTCAACCGCTCCTCACCCCACTCTCTAATCACATGCAGGGTAGCTTGATTTTGGAGGGCGGCGCTGATGCGGCTCTGGATGCCGCAGAATTGTTAACGCTCAACAATGGCCACGACGCGTGGAGATTCGGCGCCGCCGCGCGCGAGGTGATTCAGGGGCGACCCTCTACAGCGAGCGCCTCAACGTCGTCCGGAGATGCGACTTCACTTTCGGCGGCGCCACCTTTGTTTGTTGTCGAGCTTGAGGGCCTCATCGAACGTCATAGCCTCCCTAAGCACGGCTTGACTCTCGAGCGCATTGTAAGCCTCGTCAAGCAGCTTGCGCTGCACGAACCACCGCCGCATGCTGTCGACTTCCTCACAAAGCCGATGGATGCGACGCTCGTGCACAACCTGAAGCTGCTCTTGAGGACGCCGAAGCTGTCGTCCAACTTCGTCGCGCTGGCTGTCGAGGTGGCGCGTGCGCCATCGCTCAACTTCCAGGTGGCATGCATCCGGCATGGCGCCAAGCCGGGTCCCCACCTCTTCGATGCAAGAGCGATGGCACTTGCGAGGGGGCGTGTCGAGCCTGTGGCTCGCGAGCTGCTTGAGCGACGGCTGCTCGATCTCGACCACTCGACCCCTATCGATGTCAAGGTCGCGCCGGCCCACTCCATGGCCGCCGAAGTGCTCCTTGCGCATAGCGGTGACGTTGACGCGGCGGTCGCACACCTTGAGGCTCAGGGAGATGACAACGAAGGTCTCGACGAGGACAAAGGAGGCGACGATGACAAAGATGATGAGGCGGTCGCCATTGACAAAAGTGTGGAGGACCGCTCGTATGCGCATGCTCCTCATCACGACGAGGTCAGGGCGATCGCGGCATCCGACGGGTCGGAGCAGGTGCCGTTGTCGAGCTATGAGACGGGTTCGACCTCGAGGGGCGTCAGCATGAGTCACGGCCAGTATCAGGCGAATGTCCCGGAGGATGACAAGACGCGCGACGTCAACTGTTACGCGCCTCTGCTGAACTTTGTGCCGAACCCATTCCTGTCCGGGGATGAGTTCGGAGCGAAAGCGGTTCGGAGCCTTGTCGACCTGCCAGCCACCCCTGCCGCAGGAAGCTATGTGCAGCTGGACGGCGTGCGGTGCAAGGTGCAGCACGTGAGCTCCAAAGGTGAGCTCGATCTCAAGGGCGACGACGGGGCCGTGCACTGCGGCGTTGAGCCAGCAAGGGTGGTGAACATCGACGCCCAAGTGTGGCAAGTGAGTTGCATCAATTGTGGCCGGGGAAAGAGAGGACGCCCAAGTCACGCCTCCCTGAACGGCTCTCGCCCGACTGTCGACTGGAAGTGCCAAGGCTGCCAGCTGGAGGAGGTAGCCGAAGGCCGCCCTATTTCATCCTTACCCAATGCGATGCACATTGGAGCGGCTTTGGTGGCGGCGGAGGCGGCTGTGACGAGGCAGAGTGGTCGGTGTGACCTGACAGAGCTCGTGGTTGCGGATCTAAGTCGTAGTCAACCTGCGCCGTCGGCGGCGACGAATGTGGCACGGTCAGCCGATGTTCGTAAGGAGAACAGCTCGGTGGTTGCAGCAGCAATGGCGGCGGCTTTGCAAGATAGAGCCTCGGCCTCTTCAGTCTCCAGTCTCCAGTCTCCATTTTCTGCCATGGTGCAAACACATGTCTCCAGTCCTAGCTTGTCCACCCTCTGGGCAAGAGAGGCCAATTGTGCTCGACTTCCAGCTGCAAGGGAGGCCACTCTATCGGGAGCGCAGGCGGTGGCGACGCCAATTGTGCTCGACTTCCAGTTCCGAAGCGGTGGCGACGTCACAGCGCCTATGCCACACGATGCTGCTGATCTGGAAGAGACCGTTGATGGTGTCAAGCTGGTCCGAAGCAGGAACTCTGCCACAGGCTACAAGGGTGTCTACTTCATGCAGAGCGCCGCCCGACACGGCGCTCGCGACGAGAGCTCCGAAAGCCATGCGCAAGGGGGGCGCTCAATCTTCCATGCGCGAGGTGTCGAGGGGCCCCCGTCGGGGTGGGACACGGCAACGCACGGTGTATGGCACGGCGAGTCCAGGTTTCTGGGCTACTGTACGTGATCCACTGACTCTAACTGACCCTCCTCGCTTTCTGCTGGCTGCGCCACTTGCGCACGAGCGCCGCCGGCGCCTGGCCTTGAACTCTCGATGCTTCACGAGCGCTGCCGGCTGCCCATACAACTCTCGCTGCTGCTTGAAGAGTGCTGACGACTGCCCTTTCGAATCTCGCTGCTCCAGATCCAACGGCGCAACTTGCGGCCACCGCGGTGGCCAAGCATGCCATCTCAGCGCGCGAGTGGTGCGAATGGTGCTGGGCTCGGCAGGACGCACACGAATCCTCGGAGGAGGAGATCGCAAAGCGGCAGAAACGGGAAGCGATGGCGGCGGCACGTCAGGCTAAGGCAGAGGCCAAGGAGGCTGCCAGCGCGGCGCGGACCGTTAAGATTGAGGCGGCCATTCCAAAGATTGTGCAGCAGCTTGTGAGACGCGAGTTGAACTTCGTCAGCCTTTCCCGGCCACACCGGTCAATCCTTGTCCGCTGGTGTGGCGGGAAAGCGAGGACGCAACCGAGGGCTGAGGACGAGGAGGCGATGGCGATTTCGTGGGAGGCGCTACGCCCCTCCGTAGCGGTACTGAAGGCAATGGCGGCCGAGGTGGAGGCCGCCGAGGTCGAAGCGGCAAGCAAGGGCGAGGAAGGTGAGGAGGACGAAGAAGACGCAGAGGAGGAGGACGGCGAGGAGGAGGCTGACGATGCGGACGAGGGGCTCATTGGAGTTGCCGTGGGCGATACGCTCCAGGTGGAGTGGCGTGGTGAGTGGTTTCCCGTCCGCGTGACGGCCCTGGATGGTGAGGGTCACGAGCGCTTGCTCAAGATCCATTACATTGGTTGGTCGAAGCATCACGATGAGTGGCTTGGGGTGGCTGACGAGAGGCTGAAGCAAGAGGAGTCGGTGATTGCGATGGCCTTGACTCAAGGGTCAAGAGGTGCACTCAAGGCAAAGGCATCGGCCCCGCCCGAGGCAGTGCCTCTCACAAAGCGGCAGAGAGCCCTGCGTGGAGCTGATCTCGAGGCCTTCGGCTCGTCTTCGGCTCGAGGCCGTCTTCAGTGCTGTGGCAAGACCATTCGAGGTGTGACGCCATGGGAATGCTCGACTTGCGGACATTTCTTCCACGTGCAGTGCGACGGCGACGCTCAGCCAAAGCCGACAAGCCGAGTCGTGGTGTGCAGGGATTGCCTCGCCGCTTGTGGTGTGGTGGCAGGTCCCGCGCTCCGCAGCTCGCGTCTTCAGCAGACTGATCGTGATGGACCACTTTTGCTCGAGTACCACGCTTCCCCCTCCGCGTCCACCCCCTCCGCGTCAGTCCCCTCCGCGTCCACCCCCTCCGCGTCCACCCTCTCCGCCTCCGTTGCGGATGGCAGGCGTGTTGAGCAGCCGTCGTCAGTGATCAGCGGGCCGCCGCTGCCGCGCTCGTCTGTGGATGGTCCTAGTGCCGCCCTCGGTTGGCGATCGAGGCTCAGCGAGAAGCTGCGGCACATGCGCGAGGAGGCTGAGCTAGCGAAGGCGGCATTGGTGGAGGCTGAGCCGGCGAAGGCGGCATTGGTGGAGGCTGAGGCAGCGAAGGCGGCATTGGCGGAGGCTGAGGCAGCGAGGGCGGCATTGGCGGAGGCTGAGGCAGCGAGGGCGGCATTGGTGGAGGCTGAGGCAGCGAGGGCGGCATTGGCGGAGGCGGCATCGGCAGAGGCTGCACGGGCGGCGACCAAGGCGGCGGCCACGGCAGCGGCTGAGTCGTCGGCGGCGGCAGAGGCGGATGTGGCCGAGGAGAAGGATGCGGCGGAGGCAGACGTGGCTGTGGCTGTGGCTGTGGAAGACATGGCTGTGGAAGATGTGGCTATGGAAGACATGGCCGTGGAAGCCATGGCAGAGGCTGACGTGGCTACTCAGGCAGCAGCTGTGGAAGACATTGAGATGGCTGAGTGCCGTCCGTGTGATGGCGACGCTGCCAAACAGGCGAGAATCGAAGCTGGCACCGCC
The DNA here is from genome assembly GCA_001275005.1 of Chrysochromulina tobinii. Classification (NCBI taxonomy): domain Eukaryota; phylum Haptophyta; order Prymnesiales; family Chrysochromulinaceae; genus Chrysochromulina; species Chrysochromulina tobinii. The sequence goes on along the minus strand of JWZX01003313.1, from coordinate 20,711 downwards.
GCTGCCACTACCGATCCTGCCGCCGTCGCCATCGATCCGCTGGATGCCGCCCTGACCGCAGCTACGACCGCGCGTATCGCGACTCATGCCATTGCCGACGCTGCAGTCAGAGAGTACGACAGGTTTCGGAACCAACATGAAGCGGCCGTGGTGTTGTACAAGGCAGCCCTGCATGCGTACGGCAACGACGTCACCAGTGCAACGGTTGGCCTCGATGTGGGCGTCACGGGGTTGAGCGCACAAGAGCACGGCACACTGACCGCATCGTACAAGCGCCTCACCGCAGTGCATGAGGCCTTAAGGAAGCACGCTGAGGTCGCTCGGGGCAAGCGCGTCACAGCCATCCATGCGTTTCATCAACTCCAGGCGCACCACGCGGCTCTGATGGTGGCTTACAACCCAATCTTGGCGCGCTACGAGGCGCAGCAGACGCGGGTGAAGAAGACGCATGCGATCGCCATGCGTGCGTGGCAGCAGCGGCAGGTACCCAGCTGCCCCGCTTGTGCTTGGGCGGCCGATGGGGGAGCGGCCGAGGCGGCGGCGAAGCAAGCAAGGGTCCGGGAAGGGCCTTCACCGGAAGTGCCGGCAGAGGCGGTAATGGAGGCGATGGCGGAGGTGGTCGATGCTCAACTCGCCACCACCGAAGGCCTTGCTGCAGACGCGGCGTATGGCAGCCAGGTGGAGGTGGACGCCAACGGTGTGGCAGAGTCGGCGGATGGCGGTCGTTACACGCCGCGCCTGCGCAATGCGTGCGATCTTTGTCACGAGAACCATCTGAAGTGCACCATAGGAGACTTTCCCAGCTTCCACGACCCTGCCATCCAGGCGGTGGCAGAGCAATACGGGGATGCAGTGGACGCTGCGGAAGCGGCGCCAGCCGTTGCAAGCGCATGCACCTCGGCCTCGTCGCACCTGCCCGCATGCACCTTGGCCTCGTCGCACCTGCCCGCCAACCTGTCCGCGACCAGTGCCGCCGCCGCGAGCAATGCCGGCGGGTCGAGGCCCATCGCGCTGGTGGCCAGTGCAGGTGGACCGCCAGTGCTCGATACGACGCCAGTGCTCGGGCTGCGGGTCGCTGGCCCATCGAGCGCCGTATTGGGCTCGAACTTATGGGCCCAATACGGCGCGACGTCGCGGGGGCAGGCGCACATTATCGGCATAGGCCGGCGGCCGTTGGTCAAGTATGCATGCTATCAATGCAAGCACAAGTGGGAAGCGGTGCCGCCTGAGGCGTTCAGCGAGCCGCCGCCGCACCTTCCGAAGCTTAGGCCGCGCCCCGCACCACCGCCGCTGCTGCCCCACTGTGGGGCTGGGGGAATGCCCGGATGGGCAAGTGCGCAGGTTCCGCCGCTCCCACCCGCACCAGCGCCGCCCCCCTCCCGAGTACCGCGATGGCTCTCCTCCGCAGTCCTTACACACTCAAAGGAGCACAGCACGTCGACAAGCGACGAGCGCGAGGCTCGGTGCTCGATGCTCGAGGTCCCATTCGACACCTTCCATATTCGGCTCCAGGGCCAGCGCGGCCTCTGCTTGCGCTTCCGCCCCCCGGCCGCATCGAGCGCGCCGCCCAGTAAGAAGCTCAAGGTCATCCGCGCGCCTAAGAACCGCGACGAGGAACGGGTCATGCTCGCACGCGCGCTTTCGGCCTCCGCCGCTGAGGCGCGCGGCACTATCGAGGCGGCGGAGGGCGTTGCGGCCCAGAGGGTTTGGCATCCTCCCTCGAGGCATCCGAAGCCCGATCGGCCACCACCGCCGACAGACCTGGAGCTCGCCAACTTGCCGGCCAGCCTGTGCCATCGCTACCAGCAAGGTAAGTGCCACAAAGGGCGAAGCTGCAAGTGGCAGCATGAGATGTGGGCCAAGCCGGTGGATCAAGTGTTCTGCCCGGGCGCGCCCACCGACGTGCCCCCCGACGAATCGTGTCAGGTCTGCGCCGGCACGCATGATGAGCACCTGCTCCTGCTGTGCGACGGCTGTGATAAGGGGTACCACACGAGCTGCCTCACGCCGCCGCTGCTCGCTATCCCGGAGGGCGAATGGCTCTGCCCAACATGCGTCGCTCAATCCTCACAGTCGGTCGGGGTGGCGGCGGCGCTGGGGGGTCAGCTAGCGGCCGCGGCGGCTTTGGTGGGCGAGCATCAGGCGGCGGTTTCGCGCTTCGCGGCGGCCATCAGCGGTCATCGGCGGTCATCAGCGGCGGCGGCGAGCGCTCAGTGGATGAGCTCCTCGGACGACGAGGGGGGCGAGGGCGAAGAGGGGGGCTCCGCACCGCGCCGTACCGAGCGCTGCATGATCTGGGGCTGCAAGCGTCAGCTCCTCTTGTGCCACGGCGTCAAGACCGATGCGCTCGATTTGACAGGCTGTGCAGAGCATGCTCACGTTCTGTGCGCGCCGTGTCTTGGCCGTTGGTGGGACGCACAGAACCGTCTACGTGCGGAGAAGGACCTCGAGCTGCGCCTCAGGCGCACCTGCCCGGTGTGCCGCTGCGAGCTCAGGCGCACCGGTGGCGAGATGCGTGCCGATTCGCAGAGCTTCTATTTGGGGCTGCAGAAGCTGCAATGGTCGTGGGCTGAGCCCGCGCCCGTCACGGCGCCGTCGGTGCTTTTATGTGGGGCTGCAGAAGCTGCAAAAGTCATGGGCTGAGCGCGCGCGCGCGCCCGTCACGGCGCCGTGCTGCCCACGCACCACTTTCACACACGCCAGGGGGGGGCCGTTGGTCCGCGTCTTTGACGCCGGTGAACGCACAGCTTGCTCGTGCTGTAGCTGTCGGATCGGGGTAATTAACTGTCTCAATTCCTTCGACTTTGCATGCTTTCTTTCCAAGTTTGACGCGGCGTTTTTTTCTGATCCACCATTTTACGACTCAGATCTCAGTGTTACATGTACAATGACGTCGCAGCGCGGTGACGGTACCGCCGGCGTCGGATTGCAATCAGCAGCGCTGCCTCGTTGCGGCCAAGCTTATCACGAAACTCGAAAGCGCAGCGCGTGATGATTTCGCAGGAGCCAACTCTGAGGGCATCCTCTCAACATCTTCAAGTCCAGCTGCGCACTCCTAGTCGTGTTGCTGACTTCTCTCTGCACGTCGATGCCAATGCGCCAAGGGTGTGCGGCGTTCGGGGAGAGTCGATCGACTATGCGGGCACACGCAAGTTTGCTCACAACCATCCGCGCACGCGCCACTATGTGCAGTGGTGCGCGTCCTCGACGGGCCCACTCGCTCCGAGCTTACGGCCCACACCGAGCTCGTATGCCATTCGGCAGAGCGAGTACCTGTCATCTCCACGAGGCATGATCTACGATGGGCACCGCGCTCGCGCTGATGCTCGCGTCGCCACTTTCGACGCCAGTTCACCGGTCACCTCACCGGCGCGTGCCAGTACATGTACGCGCCCGCCCTCGGAGACGCCCGGTACGTGCTCGCGCGGGCCGAACATGCCACGCTTCCAGCTGTTCGATCCAAGAGCTCTCTCGTGGGATGCTCCCGCTCTACGATACATGCCGCCCACTGGCCCAACTAGCGAGGAGATGTCAAGCAAGGAGCCCCCGGCATGCGAGTCTGCGCGGACGTCAACATGCTTTCGAGTCCCGAGAGCGAGACTCGAATCGCCACGCCGTCAAGTGGCCCTGCAAAACTGCGGTGCGAATGGGGCACGGGTCGCGGAGATGGCGGTGGCGTGGGGACTCGTTAAGGGCCTCGTGGGGCCATCCGCGGAGGGCTAGGGATCATCGCGGAGGCCGACCCGCGATTTTAACTCGCGATTCCCGCCGCGCCGGGGAGCGGGAGCCGAGCGAACATTCTTGCTTGAGGCGTTCACGATGATCGAGATGCGCGGGTACCGGGGAAGGTGTGCAGACGTGTGTCCGTGAACGTTAGAACGATGTGAACTCAAAATCTCCGCGGTCCATTTTACAGCCGTTTCACTCCGAGTTTCGGCAATTGATTTTCGGAACTTCGGACTGCCGCTTTACCCCAGTTAAGCGGCCGTGAACTCAACGTGTGTTCCCCCTCGCAATGGGCGCGGAGCAGAGCACACAGATGGACACGACACGCGCGGTAGCTGCCGGCGCCACTGCGTATAAGAATACTCATGAGGAAATGCCGAAGACTGTGCAAGAATTGACAGACGCACAGCTTGGCGAGCTGGTGGCGAGCACGATGGACTTCTGCACCAGCCATTATGGGAATATCCCAACGAATCCGGAGCTCATCAAGATGGCGCAGAAGGCACTGGAGAGCCTGAACATCAAGGGCGAACTCAAGGATCGGGAGAAAGACATTGCAAGGATCGTTGACATGATGCTTGAAGATGTGGAAACTGCTTGAGGGGGACGAATGGCGCGGCTTTTCGGACAGTGTGCTTTCGCCCTGAGTGTGCTTTCGCGAATGTACAGTGCAAGGGGTGGTGATACGCTTCGTGTTGGGCCTGCAACCTGCGAATACGCTCGAACCGGGCGCAGCACGCGCAGGCGAATGCACACGCCGCAGGCGGAGCCAACCGGGAACGCCCGGTTGGCTCGTGGGCTACCCAGATTGATACTACAACGTATGATTGGATTACACAACTGCATGTGTGCTATTCGGCACCTGCGATGAGTACCGCATGGATACCAAATAAGTACATAATAGAGTAGAATGGCTCGTGCGTAGTGCTTAGTAACCAAGATAAAACCAAGATTTTGGATAGTGCGTATAGAACCACCAAGATAGTAACACCGCACGACCTCACGTCACTCTGTTCGACGCGCATAATTCAATCGGTAGCCACCGTCCGGATGCCTCGTCAGTCGTGGCCCGTCACCAAACTCGTTGGTGACGTTGCCCCTAAACGCCTGATCGACATAGCCTTGAGAATTCACTGGCATCAACGGCTGGCGCTCTTCGTCGGCTGCAACGCCCTTCCCTCCTTCGTATCTCAGGGGCCAGAAGCGCCGAATGCCGTGCCTCGCCTCATCAGCATCACTTATCGTCGGCTGCGACGTCTGCTGTGCCTGAGGGGTTTGATGCCCCTCCTGACCCTGCTGAGGTGGCTGCGGCGGCTGCTGCTCCGAAATGGTCGGGGTTCCCTCTTGGCGGTTGTAGAGATACACCGCACAGGCCACCACCATTGCCGAGAGAAGCAGCTGCGGCGTGAACTCCGCGCCTAGCAGCACGTTCTCAAGACCCAGGGTCAGGAGCATCGCCGCTGCATGCGCAAAGACGCGCACGATGTTGTCCGTGTACTTGAGCACGGCTGAGATGGCGAGACCGTTGAGCGCGTTGTTGGCAACCAGGGCCCACACGACTGGCGTGTACCCTCGCAGCAGCTCTCCGGAGAGCACCCGTGCGCCGTCTGCGCCGAGGAGCGTCAGAGAGTTGAACCCGATCCCCCACAGGTAGAGCAGCATGTTCTGTAGGTGGATCGAGTGCGTCGCGTGCTCGCCGTCCTTCATCAAACGCTCGGAGTGCACGCCACCCAAGGCTGAGAGCAAGCAGGTGAGTACAGCGCAGGCCAGGCCAACAGCGGTGGAATCAGTGCGGGCCGTGGCATCGCATACGCCGCCGCTGAGCTGTGAGATGGCTGTGCCGCACGCAAGCAGCACAATCGCGAGAGATTGCACGTCGGTCAGTGGCCGTTTGAGCATGACGCGGAAGAGGAGCCCCGTGAAGACCGTCTTGAGCGACGAGAGGATTTGGAAGGTTGTCGAGTTCACGTAGGCGAGGATCACAAAGACGAGGTTGTTGTTGACAAAGTAGATGGCCGCCGGCGTCGCAAATTGCATCAGATGGCCACACGTTATGCGCTGGTGCGTGCGCACTGAAGGTGGCAGCCGCAGATACATTACGAGAGAGAGTGCCATCTTCGAGAGCTCGGCGAGCAGCGTCACGCTCACTTGCAGGTACTCGTAGCGACCCTCGACCTTGCTGGCCGACGTTATGATGGGCTGAAGCGTCATCAGCACGGTCGCCGCGGCCACATACTTGGCAAACTGCGGATCGAATGGCATTATGTCGGCCGAGCACGATGAGAGCCGACGTTCAGGGGTGGCGTCCAACTCTGCATGTATGAAAAGGGAATGCGCATGAATGCGGACTTCCTCCCACACAGCCGTTTCACACAGAACTGCACGCGGTCGGAAAGACATCGTGAATCCGGCTTTTAACGATCACGCTCGTGGTGGCTTTCACTATCTCTGTCAAGGTGCGTGGAAGGCGCCGTGATCCGACCTCCACGACCTCGTTTTCGGGGACGGATGCACGAGTCGCCGCGGCGAGATCTCGTGAAGCGCATCGCGACACAAAACCAGGGACCATGCAAGCACAGAGAGTGAAACAGGACCAGCAGGAAGGACTCCATCGACAATGCGTGTCATCGGGTCCGCCATCATGGTTGCACAGAACTTCTAACCGGCAACTCCCTCTCCCTCTCACGTGCTGTCTACTTCTTGCCTTCATTCTGAAGCGCCTGCTTGGCGCGCGCGAGGCCAGTTTTGCTCTCAGCGAGCAGGAAGCCACCAAAGTCCATCTCGGTCGCCGAGCCGCACGGCGCCTTTAGCGCCTTTTCGAAGTATTTGGCCGCCTTCTGGAACTCGCCCAACTGGAAGGCATTCACACCGACATAGTACAGGTTGCGGCGCGTTGGTGCGATCGAAGCGGCCTCGCCGAGGAGCTTCTTGGCAAGCTGCTTGTTGCCGACGGGCCAGGGCGCGACATTGTACAGGCCACCCAGGAAGACGAGCCCCACCGCGCCGTCCCACTTTGGGTACTTGCGCAGCTCGTTGGCCACGCGCTTGTACTCCTTGGCAGTGCCCGAGAGCGCTTGCTTGACGATCCCCTTCGCCGAGCAGCTGAACATGAAGCTGTCCGCGTAGACCGCGAGCGCCTTGACATCGCCCGGCCGGGCCTCGTACGCCTTCTTCGCCAGCGGCAGCGCCTCATCGCCCAGCGACTTCCAGACGCGCTTGTTTGCCGGCGTGTCGAGGGAGCCATCGATGACCAGTGCGTTAGCATTGGTCTTGATGCGCATCACCGCGTTCAGGGCGTCGGCGAGCTCCATCGCAGTCTCGATGTTCCCTGGCTCTTTTTTGAGTGCACTACGCAGCAGACCCACCGCCTTCTCGCACTTGTCCAGGCCACGCTGCTTCATGAGCGCCACGGCCTTCTCCCGGTCCGGGTCCTTCTTCGGGGCAGCGGCAGCCTCCTTGATGCCTTCGCTCTTCTTGGCCAACCACGACTTGAAGGAAGGCACGCTGGGAGACGGCTCGACGGCGCCGCCGCGCAGCCGCCGAACTGGCGGCTGTGTCAGCGTTCGCCTTCCCTGAAGGAGCCAGCTCGGAAGGCCAGAGCGGTCCTCCTCGCAGCGTCCAGGTGCGGCCATGGGCGAGATGGCCAGCCGCGCGGACGCTGCTAATGCAAGAGCCGACGAAAGGAGCACTACATGTAGTCGCGACATCGGCGCCACTCGGACGGTCCCGATGTTGCGATCTGGATCTCCGATTTGATATGAAAGAATCCCCAAGTTTGCGAGCTGAGTTTCTTCACAGTCATGTCTTCACAGTCGGGACGGCTCCGCTCCCCTCGTCAACACAAGTACTGAGTACTCGTTCTCAGACGGGCTACTCAATGCGGGAGTGTCTGTAGCTCTGTACAGATGTGAGTGCAAGATGTGACGGATGTCGCGTGTTGCACGATCGTCGCGCGAGCGGAGCAGGGCGAGCCGGAGCCGTCCCTTGAAAGACACGATGGTGGACGATGGTGGGTGTGGTGAGCGCGGGACCGCGACGAAACTGACTGACTGACTGACTGATGATGCGTCCTGTGTACAGACCCTCCAAACGATCCTCCCTGGTACGCTTTGCCTTTGGATGCCGACCTGCTCGCTCTCTCATGATGGCGAGGACAACGCGACCCCCTGCAGCGCGCGCGTCGCTCCGGTACATGTAACGCAGACGGTGTGTGTGCCCGAGTGGTCGTAAGCCAGTGGCGAGTGGGATGAGCTGCTACTCGCCAAAGAGCCCCCAATCCTTGACATCGAGGCTCCCAATGACCATTTCGAGCAACTCCGCGTCCGCACGCGTCTCCTCCTCATTCACTCCCGTCGCCGACTGCGGCGCTGATGGGGCGGGCATGGAGACCGCAGCGGCCAGCTGCCGGTTGATGCTGACGAGGATGTCTGTCTTTTGAGTCGCGAGTCGCAGGACGACTAAACTCACATGCAGTGCGGCCGACGTTCCAGCAGGAAGCAGCCGGCCGCCATTGCGCCCGTCGCGAGGCAAATGCTGAATGCCGTGAACAACATAGGCAGGAGTCGCCTGCAGCGTCGGCTGCAGCGCATCGGCTGGCAGCTGCGCACTGTAGAGCACAGAGTCTGCCAGCGCATCATTGCCGTTAGCCAGCTCATGGAAGTGGACCTCACCGCTCTGTGCGTCGGCGCACTCGGCGCGCTCCAGTATCTCGATGACGACGGAACGCTCGGCACCATCAGGCTCCAGCCACACCTCTTGGTTATCGGGCACCGGGCGCGCATCGCTCGCGTCCATCCAACCGTCGGGCAGCTGCGCCACGATCGCGCCACCGAAGAGCTGGTGCGCGAGGTTCATGGTCCTTTACGCTGGCGGCGCTCGGAATGGTGTCCTGGGACGAACGGACCAGCGGTGATCGCTTTTCGTGCAAACCAGGATGCGCGCGCGATGCACCACGAAAAGGACGCGAGACAGCCTCTGTGACGAGGACCCATTCATAGTGAATGCAACACTCCGTTCACGCAAATAAGCCACCCCAAGGGCGAGAGTGCGGGCGCCGTCTCCTCGACGCCTTCCTGAGACGATGACGCGGCTTTTCGGAATCTTGCTGATCCTCGCGTCCGCGGTTGCGGAGCTGGCACAGCGCCAGCTCGCCACAGTCGAGGGCCGACTGACAACCGGTGCGCCATGCTTCCGCCATGCTCCCATGTCCCCCCTCGCTGCAGCAGCCCCATGCTCACCTCCTCCGCCTCGTGCTCGCCGCCTACAGAGCTGCCGCTCGATAATGTGCGCGTGGTTCTCAACGGCGGCATGTACACCGCTATCCCGCGCCAGGACGGCAGCTTCAAGCTGCATGCAGTCGCGCCCGGCTCGTACCTGCTCGAGGTGCTGGACACGCAGAGCGTGTGGCCAACGGTGAGGCTGGACGTGAGCGCGACGTCGGGAAAGGCGCGCGCGCTGCTCACGCACAGCCGCCAGCCGCTGCCCTTCCCGCTGCCGCTTGAGCCGATCTTGGCCAAGCTCACCTTCTTCGAGAAGCGCGAGGGCTTCAACTGGGCGGGCATGCTGATGAACCCGATGGTGCTCATGATGGGATTCACGCTGCTCATCATGGTCGTGTTCCCCAAGATGATGGAGAACATGGATCCCGAACAGCTCAAGGAGATGCAGAAGGGTGGGGTGATGGAGATGCTCGCCAACCCAGAGGCGGCGAGGGAGAAGCTCGAGGCGCAAGCGAAGCAAGCCAAGCGGGCGAAAACCGCGCCGCCCAAGTGAGAGATACACGTCTTGAGCAGTGGAGCAGTGAGACGTATTTTTTTCGCACACGAAACTTGAAACTTGGTGAAGTTTCCTACGGGCCGAGGGAAACCGGGCCGCGGGTTGGTCGAGAGGAGACGAGTGACGACGCGAAAGGTGCTCATATCGCTGGCCCACACTCTGTCAAAGTGGTTCAGGTGCGTGGCAGTCGGCTGACTGGCTGAGCCGTGGCTGCCTTCTCCCACATCGCGCTGCTCGCTGTGCTGCCAGGTTAGCTTCGAGGACAAGTGACCATGGCCAAGGCGCAGCTGGTTAGCTTGAAGACGGAGCTGGAAGTGCTCAAGCAGAGGAAGGCGAATCTGGAGGACCTTGCGTCGCTCAACGTTGCGGGTGCACCAAAGTACCACATAAAAAACCGCAAGGTGCTCAAGGGCCACTTTGCCAAGATCTATGCGATGCACTGGTGCCACTCGGATGCTGCAGACACAAACAAGTGGCTGGTGAGCGCGTCGCAGGACGGCAAGCTGATCGTGTGGAACTCGGCCAGCGGTAACAAGGTGCACGCGATCCCACTCCGCTCCTCGTGGGTGATGACATGCGCTTTCTCGCCCAGTGGGAAGAAGGTCGCGTGCGGTGGGCTCGACAACATTTGCTCGATCTACAACCTTGACAGCAAGGAGCAGCCGATCAAGGTGGCGCGCGAGCTGGCGGCGCACACGGGCTACCTCTCGTGCTGCCGTTTCTTCGACAGCACGGGCTCACAGGTCCTCACCTCGTCGGGCGACATGACTTGCATGCTGTGGGATGTAGAGACAGGCGCGCAGCTCCAGAACTACTCAGATCATTCGGGCGACGTGATGAGCCTCTCGAGCAAGCCGGGCTCGTACGACATCTTCGTGAGCGGAGCTTGCGATTCATTGGCAAAGGTGTGGGACGTCCACAAGCCCGAGTGTGTGCGCACCTTTGAGGGGCACGATAGCGACATCAATGCGGTCCAGTTCTTCCCCGACGGCAATGCGTTCGCCACCGGCTCGGACGACGCCTCCTGCCGCCTTTTCGACTTGCGTGCGTCGACGCAGATGCAGGACTACACGCACGACAAGATCCTGTGCGGCATCACCTCGGTCGATTTCTCGATCTCTGGCCGTTTCATCTTCGCCGGCTACGACGACTTCAACTGCTACGTGTGGGATACGCTCACTGGGAAGCAGGTCGCCTGCCTCGCGGGGCATGACAACCGCGTGAGCTGCCTGGGCGTGTCGCATGATGGCATGGCCCTCTGCACCGGCAGCTGGGACTCGTTCCTTAAGCTGTGGGCATGAGCGCGAGATGTCCGACGCGCATTTTTACATGCGAGCGCGTGGAAGAAGAGTCACGCGGACGTGCGGTGCGGTCGTGAGGATTGAGCAAAACCGGAACCAAAAGCGCTGGTGCGTGGCTGCGTGACTTGGTCAGCGTTAGCTAAGAGCTCTGTTTGTGGCCTTGTGCTGAATTTTCGATACCGCGTCGCACATCGAAAAGCGCGCAAAGCTACATTCGGCTTACGGTTTACGGAGTTACATTCGCCGTAAAAGGCGCGGCGAGTGGGAGGCGCGCGGCGGTGCGTCGTGCGGTGGTAGCGCAGGGACCGGACCGACCGCGCGCGGGTCCGGGCGAAATAATCCAAATGCCGGTTGAAGATCGTGATACGGAGATACGTGTGCACGAATGACCCGCCCCGCGCACGACGCTCCAGCTAAGCGCCTAGAAGCACTATATTCGATGCTCGCTGCTCGGTCTGCGCGAACGCCACCCTCCACGAACAAGGGCTCACGTGACGTTAGCCTGTTAGCGCTATATTTAGGATGAGGTGACAACTCCACGCTCAAACGCGAATACATTAGAGAGTGAAAGGTAGAGTGTCCATGCGTTGGCCGCGTTCGCCGTTGCATAATTATCATCACAATGATGCCAAAGAATGAATGATGCACCACCGGTCATTGGCGCCCGAGACGCGAGAGGCATGCTTGGCCGGCGGATGAACCGTCGAGTCTGAGTGATCGCGGACTGTGTTTGACACCTCACTAACATTACGCCCTGTGCGTTGCGCGGCGTCCCTTCTCTATATCTCGAAACCGATCAACCAACCCTCACCAAGCGCGTCTCCTCTCGGGAGCTCCCCTTGCTTCTTTCTGGTCATCTTTTGCGCTTACTTGGGCAGGATGACGGAATCAATCACGTGGATGACGCCGTTGGCGCACTCGATGTCGGTCGTCACGACCTTGGCGCCGTCAACCATGACGCCGTCCGCGCCGACCTTGATCGAAACCTCCTGGCCGTTGACAGTGGCAGCCTTCTTGCCATCCATGGTGACGACAGTGCTGGCCATCACCTTGCCGGAGACGACGTGGTACGTGAGGATGGCGGCGAGCTTGGCCTTGTTCTCGGGCTTGAGAAGGTCCTCAACGGTGCCCTTCGGAAGCTTGGCGAAGGCGTCATCAGTCGGCGCGAAGACGGTGAACGGGCCCGCCGACTTCATGGTCTCGACGAGGCCGGCGGCGCCGAGGGCAGCCGCGAGGGTCTTGAAGGAGCCAGCAGCGACCGCAGTGTCGACGATGTCAGGCTTCTTCTCCGCCGGCAGGATGACGGAATCGATCACGTGGATGACGCCGTTGGCGCACTCGATGTCGGTCGTCACGACCTTGGCGCCGTCAACCATGACGCCGTCCGCGCCGACCTTGATGGTGGCCTCGGCGCCGTTGACAGTGGCCACCTTCTTGCCGTCCATGGTGACGACAGTGCTGGCCATCACCTTGCCGGAGACGACGTGGTACGTGAGGATGGCGGCGAGCTTGGCCTTGTTCTCGGGCTTGAGCAGGTCGTCAACGGTGCCCTTCGGAAGCTTGGCGAAGGCGTCGTCGGTCGGCGCGAAGACGGTGAACGGGCCCGCCGACTTCATGGTCTCGACGAGGCCGGCGGCGCCGAGGGCAGCCGCGAGGGTCTTGAAGGAGCCAGCAGCGACCGCAGTGTCGACGATGTCCTTCGCGGCCATCTGCCAGCAGCAAACACAACAACGGTCAGGAATGTGTGAGGTCAGTCTTCTGCGTTCGGTTGGGATGTGCATGGCGCGCACCTGAGCACCGGAGTAGCGCACGACCGACGCGCGCATGCCCATAGGCGCCCCAAGCTGGAACGCCGAGGTGGTAGCGATGGTAGTAGCGACGAGGGTGATAATGCGAGCCCTGCAAGCACACCGCACGACAGTCAGAATGCGCCGTTACACCGCACGGGCAATGCAATGGCAACGCCGACGGCAAAGACGGACATTGAGTGTCTAGAGTGCGCGTCGTCTATCTGATCGGTCGGTGATTGAGACACTTCGTAGCTGCAGAGACACTTCGTGGAACGAAGAGGAGAGAAGGCGGTCTTTTCCCCGAACCCCTACCTTTCCTGGTAACTTTCCTGGCAACTGCCTCTACGAGGCCGCTAACTCAGCTGCGCCTGCGTCGGGCTTGCTGCGTTCGCGCATGGAGGCCTGGTTGGCGAAAGAGCCGTACTGCAGGTTCCATGCCTCGAACCCTTCGAGCTCCCGCTGGGAGACAGATGGGCGCACCTGGCACAGCGCCGCACGGAAGTCGTCGCGGCACACGGGCCGCACCTGTCGCGCGGCGGCGTCGGCGGCGGCGCCACCGCCACGCAGCGCGTCGTAGAAGCCTTCGTCTCTTAACGGCTCCATAGCCGCTTCGCGGCAGAGCCCAGCCATGTCCGAGCCAGAGTACCCGTCCGTCTGCCCCACAATCAACTCAAAGTCCTCCTCGCTCAGCCCGTGGCCGCCCTCGACGGCGCGCAGCCCACGCTGGAGCATCTGTAGACGCGCGGAGCGGTCCGGGAGCGGGATGAGGAGACGCTTCTGCAGCCGACGGCGCGCGGCGTCATCGAGCTCCTGATGAGGGAAGCAATCAGATGTCATCAGAGATCATCAGAGGTCATCAGGCCGGACTCGAGTCGCTCGAAGAGGAGGCGCACCTGTGGTCGATTGGTGGCCCCTACCACGAGTAGCCGCACCTGCATGCAAGCGGGGAGGGCAATCAGCATGCATGCAAACGGGAAGGGCGATCAGCCTGCATGCAAGCGGGAAGGGCAATCATCGTGCATGCAAACGGGGAGGGCGAACAGCCTGCATGCAAGCGGGAAGGGCGATCATCGTGCATGCAAACGGGGAGGGCGAACAGCCTGCATGCAAGCGCACCTCCTGGTCAGTGCTCCCCGCGCCATCGATCTGCACGAGCAGCTCGTTCTTGATGCGGATGGTACCTTCCTGTTCCCCCTCGCGGCGCTGGGAGAGGACTGAGTCGACCTCATCGATGAAGATGACTGCAGGCTGCTTGGCACGCGCGACGGCGAAGAGGGCCCTCACCATCTTCTCCCCCTCCCCCATCCACTTGGACATGAGCGACGAGGACGAGATGGAGAAGAAGGTGGAGGAGGCCTCGGTCGCGATGGCCTTCGCGATGAGCGTCTTGCCTGTGCCCGGAGGGCCGAAGAGCAAAAGCCCGCGTGGAGGCTCGCGAGCACCGCGGAAGAGCTGTGGGTGCAGCAGCGGCAAGACCGTCACCTCGTGCACCGACTTTTTGGCAAACTCCAGTCCGGCGATAGCCTCCCATCGCACACCTGTGAACGAGGGGAGGGGCATACCGGTGGGTGAGCACATGCATGCAAGCCAGGTCGGGCGCCGCGTGGTGAGCACATGCATGCAAGCAAGGTCGCTGGGGCGCCTCGAGTCTGGCGACCGCGCTGTAGTGGGCACTTGCATGCAAGGTCGCTGGGGCGCCTCGAGTCTGGCGACCGCGCTGTAGTGGGCACTTGCATGCAAGGTCGCTGGGGCGCCTCGAGTCTGGCGACCGCATCCCGTCGCACACCGGGTGAGCGGTCGACCACCTCGGTCAAGACTTGCTCGACGAGCGCGAGGTCAATGCCCTTGAGCGCAGGGTGATCAGCGAGCTCCGCTGCCTCGCTGGAGCCGCCGCCGCCGCCGCCGCCCCTGCCATGGGCGCCACCGCCATGATTGCCGCCGCCGCCGCCCCCGCCACCGCCGCCGCCGCCGCCGCCGCCCGTGGCCGCGTGATAAGCGCTACCGCCGCCGCCGCCGCCGCCGCCGCGTCCGCCGCCACCACCTCCACCGTGCCCACCTCCGTGCGCGCCACCCTCACGGCCGCCTCCCTCACGCGCAGCGTCCCTCGCGCCGAGCGGCTGCGGCGGCACAAACCCACCTCTGCCGCGCCGCCCGCCGCCTCGCAGACCTGAGACCCGACCTCCTCCCGCGATGGCCGGCGGAGGACCACCAAGGGCGGCGGACAGCCCCGGAGGTGGGCGGCAGCCGCCCGGAGCACCACCGCCGTAGCCGCCGTAGCCGCCGTAGTAGTCCTCGTCGCCGTAGCCGCCACTGCCCTTGCCACCGTTTCCGAGGTAACCCTTGCCACGTCCGCCACCCTTTTGACTCCGATCGATGGCCATCTTCGCGGCGGCGGACTGGAAGATGCCACTGGCGCTGCCACTGCTCCCCTGCCCGCCGTACCATCGGCCTCCATCGTCCACATCCATCGCCGCATCTTCGGCCTCGGCGCCAGACCAGCTGCCACCGTTGCCGCTGCCGCCGCCCGCGGAGCTACCGCAGCTACCGCCACCGTACTGGGGCGGCACGCCCAAATAACCGCCACCGCCACCCTTGGCACCATCCTTGGCGCCACCACTCTTGACGTAGCCGCCGGGCGCATCGGCGGGTCGGCCTTGGCCTTGCTCATATCCGCCATCGCTGCCGTAGGTTGGGCCCGGGCCGGTGCCAAAGCGCGGTACGGCAGCGGAGGCCGTGGACGACGGCGGCGGCAGGTGGGAGATTTGCATGGCCGTGTTTTCGCGCTCGTCACCTCGCGCCGCATCCCCTCTGGGTCGCTTGCCGAGCGCGCCGCTGTCAGCTACAGCCGGCGGCGCACTTGGTTGCCACGCTGCATCGGTAGTGGGCGGCGGTGGTGGCGATGGCGGACGCAGCAGAGCTGATGCAAAGGACCGCAGAGAAGGTAGTGTGGCGAGCGTGGCGAGCGACAGCGTGAGCGCATCGCTGCTTGACTGGCTGGCGCTCGCCGGCACCTCACCCAGCTCTGCTTGCATCGCCTCGACCGCCTGAGAGCTCACCAGGCTCGTTCCACGCTGGCGCTGCCACGAGTCGTCCGGCGCATCCGAGGCGAGCGCGAGGGCCGCGCGCAGGCGAAGCACAGGCGCGTCAGCCCCGCTCGCTTGGCGCGCGGCGTCACACAGGGCGGACACGTCAAGGTCCGAGGGCATTACGCCGATGTTGACCTGTGGCGCGAACAAACTCGCGAACAGCGCCGCCCGTGAAGAAGGGAGGTCGACTGTTGCTGCTAGAGCGCAGCGCACACGCTCCGGACCCCCACGCACGGGGGCCTCTATGAAATTGAAGGAGGAGTCGACTTTCGGTGAATCACGCGCTCCAGTGCACAAACTATCGCCCAGCGATGCTCCCGCGACTATCGCGCGCACCTGAGAAGAAGCCCACCTTGCAGATCTTCTGCTCCCACGGCGTGCCAAGGAGCTGTGTGCGATTGATGTCGCTCTGGATGCCCGTGCTGCGCCGGTTGGCGCCGGCGGTTTTGATAAAGGCGGGTCCGCTCGAGTACTCGTCGCACTGCAAGCACTGGTCGCGCGCAAAGTCGCCAGTGTTGGTCGAGTTGACGAACTTGGTGTAGCAGAAGCTCTTGCAGAGCGTGGCATCGCTCACAACGTTGTCCGTCCACGCGTCCATGCACGACGGCTTGTCTGTAGACTGCGCCCACGCCAGCGCCGGGTCAGTGGAGAAGTCGATGCCGGCCGCCACGAGGCACGCGCTCAGGTCGTCGACCGTCCACCATTCCTGCGCTACAAAATGGGTGCTGCAGCTCGTCGTGCGCTCCGTGATGAAGTCCTTGGTGCGATTCAAGACCTCGAGGTCGTGCCGAGTGCTGCACGCGCTGCACTCGCCGCAGTGAAGGACCTCCGTGCCCGCAGCGAGGAGCTCGGACCTCCACTGCCGGCAGCGCGAGTCCGCTGCGGCGTCTCCGTCCTGCATGCACGCCGCGTGGACGGCCGCCGGCATCTGCCAGCTCTCCGAGTAGCGCGAGGTGGATTTGGGCAGCACGCACACAAACGGTGTGGAGTAAGTGTCGGCCCACGTGGCATTCGTGTCAAAGGGCTTGGCGTTCTCGTATGTGTTCGCATGGCAGAGTCCCGTCGCGGTGCAGCTCGCGAGCGGCACATCTGGGCCCTCCTTGCAGCACAGCGCCTGGCTGAGCGGATCCGGAGGCACGGTGGGCGGGCCGACGAAGGGATGATCGGTAGTGTAGTACGGTGCAGAGCCGATGCTTGCATTGGCACGCACGCAGTCGCATCTTTCGACACTTGAAAGGCTGAGCGAGCCGGTGATGGCGCGATCGAAAAATCCGAGGTACCAGCGGCATTGGTTGTTGCAGTTCAGGTCGTCCATGCGCGATGAGAGGAAAACCATGTGAGACGAATACCGGTACCAGGCCTTGTGTGTGAAGATCGGTGTGAATGTGACAATCGGGGCACTGTTTTAAATCCAGCGGACGGGGAGCCCACAGGGCGGTCTTTTCCTCGGCAGATTTATCTCCGACGGGCGTGCACGGCCGGCGGGAACCGAACCGAATTAGAACCGAACGAAACGCGAAAAGTTAAAGTAGTGGGTGGTCCGTCAACACCGTCCGTATAAGCTATAACCGTCGGCGTCGGACTCAATCATGATTCAGCACACGGAACCCGGCGCACATACGAGACCTCAAAGCAGCGCACCACCGGCCCGCAGCTCGGATTATACTCGCCGAAGAATGGCGAGTAGTGCGTGCCCAGCCGCGCAAAGAAGGCAGCAAGCCCATCAAATTGGTGCGCAGCTTTCGATTGGCTGAGCGTGTGCCCATTCGCTTCGGGTGAGCTCGCGTTCGTGTCCATCCACAATCGTGGATAGGCATGGACCTCCACTATTACCTGATCGGTGCAAATGGCCTCGAGAAACTTGTGAAGCGAGTCGATCTCGCAGCCTTCACAATCCATCTTGAGCAATGAGATGCGTCGCCGACCAGCGTACTGAAGGTGACTATCTGGCTTGAAGTTGCGTGCAACAAAGTGTAGGTTGGAATACTTGGGCACGCGGGCTCGTTTGGCGGCGTTCAGTGTGCCGTCCCATACATCGATCGTGCACTGTGGTGCGATGGTGTGTATAGCCGTCTCGAAGGCTGCTTCGCCATTGCTCCCCACAGAGATGACAGAGCACGGTGAGCGCAGCGTCTTGGCGGCAGGTCCACATGCCACCTTGCTCTCACGGCGCCCATCACTGCGCAGGCTGCCAGTGAAGTTGAGCAGCAGGCCGCATATGCGTGATAAACTTACCGTCGCAGGCCGGCCGCCTGACAAAACGCCGGGAAGCGTGTCAAACACGCCGCTCGATTGTGACCGCAGTTCCTGCATCCGTTCGGTTGGGGATGGGCACGTAAGCGTGAGGATGGCGAGAAGGCCGGCGAGGCCCTGTATCTTGGGTTGATGAGCCACGAGCGCATCGATCATGCCATCGACGTGCTTGCACTTGAGCAAGTTGGCCCTCGTTGCCCAGGGGCGCTGCATACTAATGCGAATTAGTCCCCGTCAAAGAGCGAAGTGTCGGGTGAAGGCCACTCACCGCCGCGTTGGCCTCGGCCGCCTCGGCCGGCATTTCTCGAAACCCTCCCCTTCGACCCCTGAAGAGTCACAGTCGCGTGATTTTAGGGCTTCACATGATGGGGCTTCCTTCTTGGATAACGGAAGCGCCGACATGGGCACCTGCAGTGAAGGCGCTGATAGCGCCGATGGCTGGCATCGATCCGACTCTGCGCGCGTGGGCTGGCGGCGACCTGGAAGCCGACCAGCCGCGTGTGCGTCACTTCCACATCCTCGAGGAGACGTCCGATTTCCTCTCGGCGGCCGGCGGCGGCCGTGCCATCGGCTTCTTCGGCAGCGTCGAGCAGACGGAGCACACCATCTTTCTCACGGTCGCCAAGCAGCTCGTGGACGACTCGCGGCCAGTGGAGCTGAGGCCGCTGCTCGGCCGCGCCAACATCGGCCGAGGCACGAGCGGAGCGACCGTGTATCTATCGCCGCGGGGCAGCGCGCTCGCCTCCAATGGCAGCGCAGTACCGTCGCTGCTGCTGCACGAGTACCGCGTGCCGCAGCTGCCCGGCGATACGGCGGTGGTGGAGCGCTGGCGGAGGCTTCAGGGCGCGCGCGAGGCGTCGGGCACCGCCTCGTCTGGCACGGATGCTGCCAGCTCGACCTCCTCGGCGCTGCCGCCGGCCTCGGAGATGTGGCATAGCGTGCTTGAGGCGGAGGCCCTCTCGCTCCACCAGTTTCTCGAGCGCGGCGCGCTGCCCGATGTGACCCAGCTGGCGCCCAACGGGACGGCGCTCGACACGGCGTTGGACGTGCTCATGGCGAGTGCGCACACACTCGGCCTGTTACTCCTACCGCCTTCAGTGCGTGCTGGCCAGCGGCGCTACCTCGAGCGCCGTCTCGGGCGGATCGCCGCGAGAGAGTCACCAGTTAGATGCCCGCCAGCGGCAGTGCAGCGCTCGAGCGCATGGCTGCCCGAGCACATGATATGCGCGGCCGTGCCGCCCGAAGACGCCCTGCGCTTCGCCGTCGGCACCCACAGCGAAGACCTCACCCTTGCGCTTGCACGTCGGCTGCGCGTGCCGCCGGCAGCGCTGCCAGACGCTCGGTTGCATGCGCGTTTCGTCATGGCTGCGCGCCCAGTGGGCACGGCCGCCTCCGCTGCCGGGCCCATCACCCCCAAGGCGTCCTCGGTGGGGGCCGCGCTCTCAGCAGCTGCGGTGGCCGCGTCGTCCTGGCGCGTGCGCGCCGTCGTGGGCAAGGTCGATCAGGGCGCGATGGAGGGCGTTGTAGAGGAGATGCGCGCCATCCGCGGGCGTCAGGGCGCCGGCGGGCGTCAGGGTGCCGATCCGACCAGAGCGAGTACCCGAAAGCCAGAGAAGCACGACGAGTTGTAGTCTGTGGTTGTAGTCTGAACCTAGAATCGTAGTATCGTATGACACGCGGTCGCGTGCGGCGCGGGGACGCGCCGCCACACTGTCAGAGAGAAAGTGGGGTTAGCGACAATAACCAAAAATCCGAATGGCGCCTGTCCCGGCCCATGCTGGCTCGTCCCGGACCGTCCTGGCACGAGTTTGGCGGCTGATCAGATGCTCCGGCTGCGAACATAGGATATCCCGAGTGCACCGCATCCAGATCCTCATGGATGGCCACTCGTGGACGACCAAAACTGAGCTCAGGGATGCGTGATCGGAACAAAGGATTCAGTAGAGGAGTCGAATCACAGGTGCGATGGACCTCACCTTCAATTCATGACGCACCTTCAGCATGTGCTGATAGAACCTGAAGCCACGCCCATGCGTCTCATGCCCTGTGTCCCGCCAACTCAAACCGGCCTGCCCTTGCCTTCCACCAGGTTGCAGGTCTTTACCGCGCACGACAATGCGGTTGCGGCGGCGGCGGCGGCGACGGAAGCTAATCTGTGCTCGACACTGTCGTCAAGCGACGGTGTTGAGCGCATCTTTGCGTTCCCCGAGGGGCGCGCGCCATCGGGCGCGTCGGTGCACAGGTTCGATGCCGCCGTCGTCTCTACCGTCGCCTTTGCAGCAGCACTCGCAGCGGCACCGGAGGCGGCGATGGCGCGGAGGCGGCGGCGACCAAGGCGGAAGAGGAGACGAAGACAGCGGCCCGGGCGACCGCAACGACGACCCGATCCTCGAGAAGGGCAACCGCCGTACCCAGCCATCGCAAGAAGCGACTCGGCCGCTTATGCTTTATCGACGAGCTCGATGATAGGCATCTGAGCGTATGATATAGGAGCTGAGCAGCGAGTTGATGGCGTCTCGGAGTGTTAAAATTAGATTCACTCATTTTGACACATGACCTGATCACGGGAAAAGGCGTGCGCGCGCAACGGAGGGGACGCAGCCCACCTAAGACACAGATCGTCCGCATCATGAGCGGCACAGGGGCAGCAGCTGCGAGGTAGGTACGTTCCCTGCGAGGGCGGGACCTTCTGTGCCCGTCACGTCCTCGACGCAGCACGGGCACATGAGCGGCGCGATGCCCTCGAAGCCCATCACGCGCGGACCTGGGTCGGCGTGGTT
>JWZX01003312.1:0-43482 GCA_001275005.1 Chrysochromulina tobinii | reverse complement strand
CGCTGCCGTACAGCCCCGCTGGTGCATAGCACGAAATCACGCCCAGCGACGGCACAAACGTCGCGCCCACCACGGACGAGCCGAAGGCACAAGTGTACTGCGAGCCGTCGGCAAAGCCGCTGCCGCTCACGTTCACGAGGGTGCCGCCCACGGACGCGCCGCTCCTCGGGCTGATCGAGGCGACGCTCGGCTGCTCGTGGAAAACAAAGTCGACCGAGGCATTGCCCACGAACTGCTGCGCGTTCAGGGACACGCGCACGCTAACCGCACCCGTCGAGTTTGTCTCGACCGCGGGCGTCGTGCACGTGAGCGTGCTGCGCCAGGGTGGGCGCAGGTAGAGGCACGACCCGCGCATCGATCGGTCTTGGTGTGGCGGCGTGTACGCCAGGGAGGCTTCGTGCTCGTATGCGTACATGGTCTCCTTGGGACACAGGTAGACGTCACCGGCACTGGAATCGCACTGGTGGTCGTACACGGCGCCACACCCTGGGTCGATGCTGCATGCTTGCACTGCCGCCTCGACGCTTGGGTAAGCGCCGTAGTAAGCACCGAGGCAATGCATGCCGTAGGCCCGGTGGTAGTAGCCGAGTCTGTGGAACGCACAGTGAGTCTCATTGTGCGGGGGTCCGCGCATCTCGAAGCCGAGGGCGCGGCTGCACAAATAGAGTGGATGCGGGCTGACGTCGCACTCGTTGTAGTAGACGGACTCGCAATTAGGGGAGTTGCGGCACTCCTCGAGCGCCGCGCCGACCCTCTGCTGCTCGCGACTCTCTCCGATGGCTGGTAGAGCGCTCGGAGTCTGGCTGCGGTCATTCGAGTGATACAGTTGGCAGTCGTGCGGAGGTGCGCCCACCCGTCGCAGTGCCTGCGACAGATGGAAGTCGGACCTGGAACGGGTGAAGTCCAAGTACTCAGTCACTGTCGACGGCGCGAGGGCAGCCGGCACGTGCGAGCCATTGAACTCGCACACGTAGTGCGAGCCGAGCTCGAGCATCTCGCCGCTGATCTGCACCCGTGTGCCGCCGTGCCGGGGCCCGCTACCTGGCACGAGGCGCTCGATGCTCGACTCCCCATGGTAAGTGAAATTGACGGGGGGGCGTGTACTGCTCGGACACCAGCGCGATCTGCAGCGTGACGTTGCCCAGGACCGTACGTTGAGGGCAGGGTGCAGAGCATTTTCCCCGCTGGGTGGGCTGTGCTGCCCGAGGGGCCAGTCCAAGCCTCCTCGCCGGCGGCTGGCACAAACTCGGCAGCCACCTCTTGCGCGCCAACGCGGCAGACGTACGCGCTGCCGCCCGCGAAGTTTTGGCCGGTGACCGTGAGGGCGGTCGCGCCCGCAATCGGCCCCGAGGATGGGCTGACAGCCGACAGGTGGAGTGGCGCCGCATGCGGCGAGCGCTCCTGGCCCTCCATGTAACTGCCGCCAAAGTACGTGAAGCCGCGCACCTCGTGCGTATACTGCTGCGCGTTGGTTGAGATGGCGAGAGCTACCGGTACCACTGACGGCAAGCGCCTCGTCATGATGGAGAGCGTGCGCAGCGAGTGGAGGTCGCCCTCGCGCTCCCCAGTGGCGGCCGTGGCGCCCACGCGCCACCTGGGCTGCGGCAGCCAGCCAGGTACGGCCAGGTTGCTCACAAGTGCCTCGTCATCAAATCGCACCGTCACCCCGTGTCGCACCGTCACCCCGTGGCTGTCCCCACTCCTGAGCACCTCAATGATGAGGTCGCGGGGCAGGTTCGTACGAAGCCGCACGCTCATGCGCCGCTGCCACAGCTGCGCCCCGTCGTAGTAAAGCGTCGCGTGCTGCATGTAGAGCTGCCGGCTGTGCGTGGAGTGTTCCAAATCGGGCGCGCGCGTGTGCATGATGAGTGAAAGGCCGTGGCTGAGCGGCTTGTCGAAGACCTCGAGGTCACCAGCTCCGTAGAAGAAGTGGATCCCGCGCCCGCCGCTTGTGACATTCTGCGCAAGGACCGCGTCCAGGGCGGTGGCACCAACAGCGCTGCTGCTGTTGCTGCTGGTCAGTGTTTCCTCTACAAGCCGCAGCTCGTCGCCTCCAAATACAGCATGGTAGTGGAGCCTGATCGAGGTGATGGGCATCTCCGGGTTTGGCAGCCCAATGGACAGGCCACCCGCCTTGCCGGGTGCGCTCGGGGTGAGCACGAGGGAGGTCGGCCCCCAAAAGGCGTTCCCATAGAGCTCAAGCGGGCCCGTCGCCACGTGCGGCAGCGGCACTAGCAACGCCGGGTCGAAGCCGAGATAGAGGTCTTCCGTCATGGGTAGAACAGTCTCCTCGAAGAGCCACTCGCGCGCGGGCGACGCGCATAGCAGCGTGCTCGCGTTCAAGTAGGTAGCCGGTGCAATGTGGAACGCGGCGGTGCGGCCGAATCGGCAACGAAAGTCGAGGCCGTGGCTAGCAACGGCCGCCACAAGCGCCGCGGTGGGCGTCGCCGGGATGAGAAAGTCAGAGCCGCTGATGAGCACGCTCGTGTTTCCAGCACGCGGACCCGACATGGGCACAAAGGTCAAGAGTTGTGGATGTGGGAAGACGGCGAAAGCGACCGGGTACGTCGCAAAGTCTTGAGCGTTGAGCGAGATGGCCACCGTCTTTGCGCCATCGGCCGTCAGAGGGCTCGTCACGCAGCGAAGGATCTCAGTAGGAGCAAAGTAACTCGCCTCGACAAGCGCGGACGGCCCCTCCCCAAAACGGCAGCGGTAGTCCGTGCCCCCTTGGAAGCTCGGCGCAAAGATACGCACGAGCGTCCCACCCAAATCCGGACCGGAGAGTGGGCACAACCCAAAGCTACGGATCGAAGCGGCCTCGCGCAAGGTCACCTCGTCGATGGAGGGTGGCGACGGAGGGGCGAGGTACCCTGGTGGCACCGGCACACCTGTACTGTTTGAACCAGGCGAGGGGCCTCCAGAGCTTCCGCCAGAGGAGATACCACCAGAAGAAGTGCCACTTGAGGAGGTACCGCTTGAACTTCCACCATCAAGAGTAATCGGAGGCACCCATCGGAACAGGACACCGTCGGCCGAGAAGTCTTGGCCGTTGATGGACACCTCGAGCGCACGAGAAGAGGCAGTGTTCGCGGGTGACAGGCAGGTCAATTTGCCTTCACCTGGAGTTGAAAGCGTCATGGTCGCCGAAACAGACAAGAGGCCGAAGCGACATACGTAGTGCGGGCTGGCGCCGTCGCCCCCGGCCAAGCCAAAGCCTCTGACTTGCACCGTCGTGTTGCCTCCTATTGGCCCAGCCCCAGGCATAAGCGACGAGACGCGCGGCCGAGCGTAATAGCGATACGAGAGCGCCGATGGACCGAACTGCTGCCCGTTCAAGGAGATCTGCAGCCCTGCGGAGCCAATGGTGGCCGAAGAGGTTGCGCGACAAAGGATTCCGTTTGTTGAGCTGTCGTACGTCGCGTCGGCCGTGGAAGAGAACGACGTCGCGCCGGCCGATACTGCAAAGCGGCACTTCAGGTTGGTGGCCACGCTGTTCAGCCCGCTGCCCAGGATGGTGACGAGCGTGGCGCCGTCGCGAGGGCCCAGGCTCGGGCTCACGCTCGACACCACCGCCGCCTCGTAGTAGGTGAACGCCAGCGTGCTCAAGTTCGTACGAGTGTACTGCTGCGAGTTGAGCGACACCTCCAACGCGACCCCGGCCGCGCTCCCAGACGGTGACACGCACTCGATCGCGTCGTCGCCCAAACCCAACGCAGACTCGGCCACGTACGTTGCGTTCACCACGCAAGCGCCGCAGCTCCATGCTGCCTCGCACGCGCCGCACGCGCCGAAACGACACCGGTAGTCGCTCCCGCCGTACAGCTCGGCGCCGCGCACCACCACGCGCGTGCCGCCCGCGCTCGGACCAGAGCTCGGGCTGTACGTCCCAACCGTCGTCACCCCGTGGTACCCGAACGTGTGCACCTCCGAGCTGTACTGCTGCGCGTTCAGCGACACTTTCAGCGCCACCGCGCTGCCGTACAGCCCCGCTGGTGCATAGCACGAAATCACGCCCAGCGACGGCACAAACGTCGCGCCCACCACGGACGAGCCGAAGGCGCAAGTGTACTGCGAACCGTCGGCAAAGCCGCTGCCGCTCACGTTCACGAGGGTGCCGCCCACGGACGCGCCGCTCCTCGGGCTGATCGAGGCGACGCTCGGCTGCTCGTGGAAAACAAAGTCGACCGAGGCATTACCCACGAACTGCTGCGCGTTCAGCGACACGCGCACGCTCACCGCACCCAGGTTGCTTGACGGAGTGAAGCACGCCAGTTCGGAGTCACTTATGTACGAGGCGGGCTGGAACGTGGCGCTGCGATTGACCTGGCACACGTACTCGGAGCCGAAGCTGAAGGCCTGGCCGCTCACAACGATCCGCGTCTGACCGAGCTGCGGGCCACTGTTCGGGCTCAGGCTGTACATACGCGTGCCCTCCTTATCGCTAGCGGCGCCGCCCGTTGCCAGGCCACCTGTGCCCGTGCACGCTGTGCCGCCCGTATAAGTGTATTGGACCCCCGGCGCGTATTGCTGCGCATTGAGGGCGACCTGCGCCAACATCGATCCGGCGCAATTGGGCGGCGAGTAGCACGTGACCGACCCGTCAGGCCGGAGCGCGGCGAGCGACACCTCTGTGCCAAAGCGGCACGTGTAGTTATCACCTCCCGCCAGATTGGCGCCCATGAGCGTGATCTCCGAGTTACCAGCTACGGGGCCCGAGGTGGGGAAGACGGTCGAGATATGGGCGCCGTGGTACCGTACAAAGCTTAGCGCGTGGTCCGCAATCTGCTGCCCATTGAGGCTCACCTGTCAGACGAGGGAGAATACGTTCCAAATTAGGGAGGTTGTCAGTGCAATCAGTGGAATCCGTCGCTGCTGCCCATTGAGGCGCACTTCGAGTCGCGTCGAAATAGGCAAGCGGTGCAATCAGTGCAATCAGTGCAATCCGTGGAAGCAGTGCACCTCGAGTCGCGTCGAAATAGGCCCCACATTCGCGCCACGCTCAACATCCCATTCGAGCACGTCGGCTTCATCGATGCCAGAGAAGCCCTCACCCTCGCACCGAGAGTAGCTGCCTATTCCCACACCCCAGCCAGGCCGTGGTGCCCAGCCGGGAACCGACGCGTTGCTCACGGCCTGCTGCGTGTTGACGAGCACATGCAACCCCCTGCCGTCGTACTTCACCTCGAAAATACGGCCCACATCACCATTGAGGGGCGATGTGATGTTGATTGGGCCGTAGAGCGTCGTGCCGTCGTAGACAACGTATAGGAGCTGGGAGACTATTGTGGGCCTGCGAACTGCGGCGCTTCGTCTGGTGATCATGTTGACGCGAAGGCCGCTGCCGATGCCGAAGAAGCCCAAGCCGCGGCCCGCTCCATCCCCCCCGGGCAACTGTCCGTATGAGAAGGAGAAAGAGCTCTCGGAGGCGGTGCCACGCAGCCGCAGTCGCAGCGTCGCGCGCAGCCACGGCGGAATCCGCGGCGGGGGCTGGTCGACGGTGTGCGGCGCCGTCCAAAGCATCTGGGCATGCAGAAAGGCGCTGCCGCTGTCGGACTCCTGCCCGTAGGAGCTCGTCGTGCGTGTCAGGTGCAGCAGGCTGTGCCGCCCTGCCCATCCCGGCTGCTCGAGGTGCGCCGAGCCCGACAGCGCGAGACGCTGCGGGTAGGTCTCGTTGAGCACGAGAGGCAGCTCGGCGGGAGTGGTGCACCGGATGAGCTCGTTGGCGGCACCCGCGATGGTGCCGTCGACCGCCACGCCGTCCAGCCTGCACAGCACGGGCCCTCCAGCTCGGGGTAGCGTGCCGTTGGCGAAGGCGATGGTCAGCAGCGTGCCGCCGTCGGTTGGGCCCGTTTGTGGGCTGGACACGCGCAAGAGCGACGGCGTGTGGTATCGGAAGCGCATCGATTCGGACGAGTAATACTGCTGGCCGTTGACCGAAATGGCGACGCGCGTTGCAGCGGTCGGGTCTGCATTGTCAAAGTCGCTCTGGTTGTGCGCTGGAGTGGTGCAGGTGAGCAGATGCGCTTGACCAGCGTCCAGCCAGCCGCCGGACTCGACCACACCGCCAGTCGGCGAGGTCGTCACCAAGCTGCCCTCGGCGGCATTGGGTTGCACCGGTCGGCCCACGGTCTGATTCGAGGCCAGGACGTGACGATGGTACGCTGCGACGACAGCTGAGGGGCTCTCAAGCGTCGCGTTGACCGTGCCGAGCACCTCTCCAGAGTGCGAGAGGAAGCGGCAGCGGAACTCGGTGCCGCCGTCGAAGCCCGCACCGAAGACCTGTATGGTGGTCTGACCGTCCGTCGGTCCGAGCACGGGCCAGAGCTGCAGCGTCTCCAGATGCGCCGCCCCCCACGAGTAGCTGGATAACGAGAGGTTGGCCCAGGCGGGACTGGGGGCGGCCGAGGCGCCGACGGCGCCGTTGCCGAGCACGGTGAAGTTGACGGCCGTGTGGCTGTACTGCTGGCCGTTGAGTGTCAGAGTGAGCAACACCCATCCGGTCGAGAGGAGCTCGGGCGTCACGCAGCGCACCGACGTACCCGAGGACGTCGTGCTGGGCACCTCGATCGCCGGCATGATGAGAGGACGCGAGCGCAGCATGGGTGCATCGAAGCGGCATCGGTAGTCGTCACCGCCTGCCAGGTTTGCACCGTACACGTGCACGGTCGTGGCGCCGTATCGGGCGCCGCTGCTCGGGTAGACGTGCGAGGTGACCGGAGGCAGCAGCCAGGTGAAATTGAGCGAGGAGGGACCAAACTGCTGTCCATTGGCGGCATGGAGGACGGGTAGAGTGAGAGAAGAGAGCAAGCTCACGCTGCGCACGTGGAAATGCGTCACTTGATGCGCGACGTCCCCCGACGGGCGCCCACCGAAGGCGAAGCGCCAGCGTTCGTGCGTCGCGAAGCCGTCGGGGGTGGTGGCGGGTTGGAGGGCGACGGCGACGTCGATGAGATTGGGCACCCACGTGCCGTCCTGGGCGACGCTCACATGCGTGCCGTTGCTGCGCACGCGCATCAGAGTCCAGCCGTTGCTGCGCGCGCTCGGGTCGAAGCCAACTTCGATCCCGTTCGAGCGCACGCGCAGCCCATCCGCAGGCAGCAGCGTGAGCACAAAGCCTTGCTCGTAACCACCGTCGTCCAAAATCGCGTCGTCTGGAATGGGGCCAAAGTTGAAAGAGACGCCACCGGCCACTGAACCTCCGCTCACGGCGGTGCCCTCCGGACTTGTCGGTCGATGCAGTGCCACCTCGAACGTGACGTCGAACGCGGCGGCGTGCGGAGCCTGCAGGCCGTGCGTCACGATCGCGCCGCCATAGACGAGGCCACCCGGGCGCACCTCGGGCAGCTCGAGCAGACCATTCCACAGCCGACCACCTCCGAGGAGCGTCACCGAGCCGCCCAAGAGAGCGCCCACGTCCTCCTGCCCACCTGTGAATGAGAGGAGCGACTCACCTGTGAATGAGAGGAGCGGCTCGGCACCGTTCGCGCTCCGTGCGAGCGCCGTCGTGGTGCACACGAGATGGCTGCCCGAGTCAATACGAGGGAAGGCAAGCGAATGGACCGAGGACGGGTCGCCTAGGATGCACCGTTGCAGCTCAGTGTCGCCCTCCTCCAGGGAGGCCTCCGCGCCGATCGGCATCGACGACCCTCCAGACGATCCTCCAGAGGGGGAGGAGCTGCTCAGGTAGCGTGCGAATGGCCCACCGGTGATCACGAGCCGCGTGCCGCCGGCTACCGGTCCAGTGCGCGGACTCATGACGTTGAGTGCGCCGTCCTCATAGTAGCCGAATTGCAGTGCGCCCTCGAGGGGTGACCAGTGCTGGTCTGGTGGGTCATGTAGTGCGACGCGCACCGGCACCTGCAGCGGCAGCGAGCGGGGGTTGGTCGCGTTCGCGTCGTACTGAGCGTCGCCGCCCGAAGAAACGTTGGCGCCGTATTGAGCGGCTAGCACGGCCAGGTCGATGGAGGGGGAACGGCATCTGAGGAGTCCAGTGCTGGGGTCGTAGGTGGCAATGCTCATGGCGGCGGGCAAGATGATGACGGTGGCGAGCGATCGGTCGGGCGGAGGTGATGGGAATGGCGGGAGTCCAGGCGGTATCGACGGCGGCGCGAGAGGGGAAGGCGAGCCTGGAGGTGCCGAGGTCTCAGTGGCGTTCGCAGCAGCTGTACGGTTCGTCGGTGGCATCGTCACGTTGCCAGTTGCCACGGTCTCAGTCGCATTCGTGCCGTTGGGGGGGAGGGCACCTTCCGAGGGTACCATCCCGACCGCAGGCTCAGGCCACACGTACATTGGCGGGCCAGAGCCAAAGCCACAGACGTACCGCGCGTCCGTCGCAAGTTCGGAGACGCGCAGATGAGTGCCCGCAATCGTGAGCCTCGTGCCACCGCGCTGCGGGCCCGCGGGCGGCTGGAGCGCGGAGAGGCTCGGCGCGACGTATTGCACCCACACCATCGATGAGCGCGTGTAGTCTTGGCCGTTGCTCGTCAGCTCAAAGGCGAGCGCGCCGGGCGGGCGCGCGGGCGAGGTGCAGAGCACGGAGGCGCTCGCATTCTCAAAGGTGGCCGGCACAGAAGTCTCGCCGAAGCGGCACGAGAGCGCAGGCAGCGCACTGCCGGAGATGGCGTGGCCTGCTCGCAAGTTGGCGCCTTGGACTTGAACGAGGATGCCGCCCAGCTGCGGGCCGGCGGCGGGCGTGATGCGGGAGACCGCGGCCGGCGCGGCAAACTCGAAGAAAAAGTCGGCCGAGAACTGCTGCCCGTTGGTGGAGACCGCGACGGCGCTCATGCCGATCTCAGTGCCCGCGAGCTCGCATGCTGCATGCGACGGCATGGTGCAGTGCAGCTGGCCCGTCCCATAGTCCATTCGGCCGCCCATGAGGACGCGCGCGGCGCCCGCGCGGCAGACGTACTCGGAGCCGTTGGCCAGCCCGAAGCCGTTGATGCGGATGGCCGTGCCGCCGGCCGCTGGTCCACCCGAGGGTGTGAATTGGCTCAGGACGGCGCTTGCATGCATGAGGAACTCGACGCCATCAGAGGTGTACTGCTGCCCGTTGGCGCTCACTTCGAGACGTAACCGAATCGACGGTGCGTCCGTTTGGGCAGCATTCTCGGCTGGCCAGATGGCGGGGGTGACGCAGCGCAGCGTGCGGCTGGGCGCATCATAACTGGCGGGCGTGAGCAGCGGCAGCGGCTCATAAAGGGCGTCCGCCCCAGCCAGAGGGTAGAACGGTTCCGAATCCATCAGGGGAGGAGGCTGCTGAGAGAGCGCCACGAGCGAGCGCTCGGTGGCGTTACGAGGCACACCGCGCAGCGGGTTCGAAGGCTCATCATCCCTCATCACGAAGCGGCACAGGTGGTGCTCACCTCGCCCGTACAAGCCGGAACCACGAACGGTCAGCATGGTACGCCCCGCGCGCGGCCCCAGCGTCGGATGGACGGACGAGACGTGCGGTGGCGGATAGTAATGGAACGCGGCGCTGCGCGCCTCGGCAAAGTCTTGAGCGTTGACCGAGGCGGAGACGATTGGGACGGTCACCACTGGGCCGACGCCAGAGGTGCGCACGGCCCTCATGGGCGGCGTGCTGCAGCGTAGCGTGAGCATGCCCAAGGGCGCCGCGCATGCGGCCACGTCGCTCTCGGCTCCCCCGCTCGTGCACTCGAGGGCGCGCAAAGCCTCAAGAGCATAGTGCGACGAGCGGTTCTCATGTGAGATGGTCGTTCCGAGTTCGCCTCGATTCGGACTGAGCTGCTCATCCGCGCGGAGCAGCGGCGGCGGCTCGGCCAACGCGGCGGCTCGCCACGTGTCCTCGAAGCGGCAGACGTACTCGGGAGGCATCTGGGGCGCCGTCGCGAGCAGCTGGCGCGGGCTGAGCGACACGTGGACCAGGCGGACGAGGACGTCCGTCTCGCCGTCGGAAGGGCCGCTCAGCGGCGCGAGGCCCGCGGTGACCATCGGGGAGTGGTAGCTGAAGTTGGCATCGACGGTCGCGAACTGCTGTCCGTTCATGGAGACCTCGATGCCGACGTCGGCCATGACGGGGACGAAGGGCATCGCGCACATCAACTCCGGCCGCACGGCCACGCCATCGTCGCTCCTCGCATCCTCGGCATCGCCGCCACCCTGGCCGGCGGCGATGCTGTTGTCGTCCTCGGCATCTCCGAAGTAGGCGCTGTACTGGGCACCCTGGCCGGCGGCGATGCTGTTGTCGTCCTCGGCATCTCCGAAGTAGGCGCTGTACTGGGCGCTCGGCAGGCCCGCCCTACGTCCGATCTGCGCGGGCACCAGCTGCCCCTCAGGGCCGCCGATGCGACACAGGTAGCGTGCTCCACGGATGATGGGTACGTGGGGCAGGCCAATGTACGTGCCGCCCAAGTGGGGGCCGAGAGTCGGGCGCATCGGCTGGCTGAGCGGCGTGGGGGCGTAGTACGTGAACGCCAAGCCTTCGCCCACAAACTGCTGCGCGTTCGAAGAGACGAGAAAGGGGACGGAGACGGTGGCCGTGGAGGTGGCATTGGCAAAGGTCACCATTGGAGGCGAGATACAGGTTGCCTCGAGCTGGCGTTGTGGCGTGCCGTCGGCATGAACCCACTCGGAGACGACGGTCGCATCTACAGCGATGGGACCGAAGCGACATTGCAAGTGCGGCACGTCCCATAGCCCTTCGCCACGCAGCCTCACGATCGTCTCGCCGTCCGCAGGGCCAAGGATGGGTCGCACATCGACGAGGCGCGGCGGGAGTAGCCATCGGAACGGCAACTGTGAACGGGTGTAGTCGAGCCCGTTGAAGCTGACCCTGAGAGGCTGTGCCACACCATGGTCTGCGACAGCGTTCAGCTCGAGGGCAGTGTCCTGCGCGTAGAATGCATTACCGGCGCGCGTCGCCTCTCCCAGCTGCCATTGCGTGAGCGGCAGCACCGACGCATTACGCAGGTCGGGCGCCATCTGCTCGGCGACGCTCGTGAGCTCCGCCTCGAAGACTCGAGCCAACCGCGGCGACTCACACACGAGGTCGCCGTGGGCCGAGCGCTGCGCACGCACCACTTCGCGCCCAAAGCGGCAGCGAAGCAGGCGCCTCGAATCGCCCTCTTCGTCGGTCTCGACTGGCCAGGAGCCAGAGAGTGTCACACGCGTGCCGCCCTCGATGGCACCCCCCGAGGGCGAGATTGCAGAGATCATCGGCTCGCTGTAGTATGTGAACCGCTCCCCTGCGAAGCCGAGCGGTGTGAATTGCTGTCCGTTGAGCGAGAGGAAGAGATCCACGACGCTGGGCGGCTGCGCAGGCAGCGACGACATGGAGAAGGAAGCAGAAGCGCTCGCGTTGCGGCCGTGGCTGCTGCGATTGGCGCTGCTGCTGCTGCTGCTGCTGCTGCTGCTGCTGCTGAGATGGTGGAAGGCAGTGAAGGGCGGCGAGAGGCATCGCAGCTCAAGAACCCTCTCGTCCGCCGCGCTAGCGTTCACCTCTACCCGTCCAAAGCGGCAAACGTAACGGCTCCCGTGCGGAAGCCCCCCCAACGGGCGGATGCGAAGCAGCGTGCCCCCGAGTGTCGGGCCGAAGAGCGGCTCAAGCTGGAGCAGCGTCGTACCGGGCACTGGGTGGGCGTAGCGCCAAAAGTTATGCGAGGCGGAGGTGAAGCTCTGGCCGTTAAGCGCGATCAGGAGCGGGGCCTCGAGCCGCGTGTGCAGCGCCGCCGGCGCGATGGCGCTACGCAGCGTCGTGCCGATCGCGAGCTGCAGCGAGGCATCCGAGGACCCCCCCACTGATGGCGCGTGGCCACTCCCCACTGCTGGCGCGTCGCCGAGCCATGGTGGTGAGGTGCACACGAGTGCGCCGAGCTCTACGTCCCAATGCGCGGTCGTCACGTTGGCGCACACACAGTCGGTGCGCAGCGCACAGTCACACGCACCCCAGCCGCACTTATAGCCCGAGGAGCGGCCGTTGGACACACTCTCGGCGGGCCGTTGCAAGCCGAGGCCACGGATAGTAACGCTCGTGCCGCCGTCGAGCGGTCCGCATGGTGGCTCGACGGAGAGCACCGTGGGCGGCGCGTAGTACTCGAAGAGCGTCGTGCTGGGCGAGAAGTCGCGCCCGTTGGCGCTGAGGCGAACCGCTGTGAAGGCCAGCTCGAGCGATGCACCGCGCGTGAACGTGACCGCGTCAAGGCGCTGAAGGTCGTCCAAACGGCCGCATCGCGCACCGATGGCGATCCGCCAGCGGTGCGTCGGCGCAAAGTGAGGCAGCGGCACGTGCGTGAAGAGCGGGGTTTCGTCAAGGCTCACCGAGGCACCCTGAGGCGTGTAGCGCACGGTGACGGTCCGCCATGACTCTCCTCGGATGCTCGTGCGCGGTAAGGGGGTGATGGCCAGCATGACGCGCTCGTACATGAGCTGCGCCTGCTCGATCTCCGCGGTCCGGAGCATAAGGCGCAGGCCGTCCCCAGCTCCCATTTCGTCCACGTACCTAATTAACGAGGCACACAATCAATCATGCCCAATCAAACTCAGCGGGGGTAATCAAGCTCCCAACTCGTCCACATACCCGTCCTGCACCTCGCCGTACGAGAAGCTAATGCCGTCGCCGCCCGAGCCGCCGCCGAGGAGGAAGCGGAAGGTGGCCACAAAGTAGGGTGAGACGGGCGCGGGCCACTGAGGCTGCGGTAGCTCGAAGAGTGCCGTTGCACCCGTATACGGCTCCTTGCGCGTGAGCTCGATGTAGCCGTACTCCACCACAGAGTTCCAACCGCGCGTCACGTCCTCGTACGGCGGTGTGACGCCTCCGCGAGTTGGGTGAAGTCGCGAGACGGCGAGGACGCGGAAATGAGGCTCTGTGGGTTCGCCTTGGGCCGCGGTGGTGAAGTGCCAGGAAGCCGTTGCGTCCGCATCCGCCTCGGTGGCGGAGGGCGTATAGCATGCCAGCCACTCCCCCAGTGGGTCGTGAGGAGCGATGACCCCGAGCCCGTCGGCGGTCCATCCTGCCTTGCCGGAGCGCTTCGCACGCCCAAAGAGGCAGGCGGGCGACCAACCCCCGGGCAGCGTGGGTGTGCCGCCCGACCCGGCGCCCGACTCGGCGCTCGCGTTCCCGCCGCCCGGCCTCGCCGCCTGAAACTCGTCGAAGGAGAGCAAGCCATCCGAATTGAGGTCGTGTGTGGCGACGAAGAGCCGCACGGCCGCCTCATCCACCAAGGTCGCCTCGGGCAACGCGCCAGCCGCGCGCGCGTGCGCGATCGCGCCCTCGAGTTCTTGCGGTTCGAGCTGCGCGTTGGCGTTCGCGTCATGCGTGATGAAGGCGTCGTGCCACGCGACCGGATGCACCGCCCCCGTGGCTGCCGCGTACAAGCCCACTCCACGCACCTGGATGAACGTGCCCCCGAGGCTCGGTCCGGAACTCGGGTAGAGGGAGGTTACGTCCCAAGGCGGCAGATACTCATAGGTGAGCGCGCGTTGCGTCCACTGTTGATCGTTGGCCGTGAGCTCGATGCGATACGGCCCCGCGTACGCACGTGGCAAGCCCGGATAACCGTCGATCCGCGGTGGCACGCAGCTGACACTGTCGGACAGCTCCGTGGCTGGCACTTGATGCGGCGGCGGCAGGGGGTCGCCTGGCGCGGGACAGCTCCAGCAAGGCCGGGTCTCAAAGCTGCCGCCAAACTTGCACTTGAGCATGCGCGCCCGTTCCTCTGTCGCCGCGCTCACGAAGACGCGCCTCCGACCGTTTGGGGAGATCGCGAGCAGATCGTTGTCGCCATCGCCGTCCAAGTCGACAATGAGGGCCGTCTCATCGAGCGCAAAGCTCATCTCCGCAAGAGGGTTGGGCGGGAGCAGGTCGGTCGGTCGCCTGGGCACGCGAAAGCTCGGATCCCATCGGATGCCGTCGGCGACGCCGCCCTCGGCGAGATGACCGTCATGAGCGCCGTCGTGAGCGAGATGACCGCCGCTGTCCGACCGGTGCACCACGATGCCTGCGAAGACGCCGGTTGGCCGACCGCTGCCGTCGGGATCGCCGAAGGCGAGGGCCACAGAGGCATTGGGCGCGAGCGACACGAGCGACGCGACCTCCGAGAGCGCATGAGCGACGTCGTGAGCGCCGTCGTGAGCGCCGTCGTGAGCGCCGTCGAGCACGGGCACGAGCGTCCTCCATGCCGGGAGTATGGTGGAGCGCACGTTGCGAAAGTAGAGCGGGGAGGCCTCGGAGGGTTCGCATGCGCCGCAGCTCACGAAGAGATCGAGATCGCCGTCGAGGTCTGCATCGATCAAATATGGGCGTGCATGGCCGTAGGCAAAGCCGCGCCGTGCTGAGCGCGTGCCATTCGCCAGTCCGCCCGTGAGCGCCGCCGCGAGCGCCGCCGCAGGGTTGGGCATCAGCAAGGTCGATCCTAACGGTCCTACCGGCTGCTCCTCCCAGCGCACAAACACGGCTGCGAACAGCGCGCCGTGCTGAGCGCCCGTCGGCTCGTGCGTGCTCACGTTCGCGAGGTTGCGAAAGGCGAGCACCGCGCCCGAGGCCACTCCCACGAGCAAGTCCGCACGCCCATCGCCGTCGAGGTCGCCGAGCGTGGGCACGCAGCGCGTCTCCCCGGCGGCCTTGAGTGCGACACCGACGGCGACCGCGCTGTGCCCGGGAAGCGGCTCCGCACTCGGCACGCTCGCGCCCGACACGGCGCCCGAGGAGACGGCGCCCGAGACGGCGCCCACACGGAACGCGGCGATGGTGCAGTCCGAGCCCGCCAACAGCAAGAGGGCGCCCATGACGACGCTCCCGCCGGCGCTCGTGGCACGCGCCCTAATGGCGGCCTCCTCCGTGGTAGTCACGTGCGGTAGCACCGCCGCCGCAAGCGGCGATGGCAAAGTGTTGAGCGCGTGCAGCAAGGGGAGGAGACCGGCGGCACCGGCAGCCACCGGCGTTCGACTCAAGCCCGGCTGCTGCTGCGGCTGAGGCTGCGGCGGCGGCGGCTGCTGCGGCTGCGGCTGCTGCTGTTGCTGTTGCTGGATGGCGAGCCAGGTGGCACCGTACGTGGCCTCATGCGCCGTCAGATTGAGCGCCGTCATGGGCGCTCCGTACGCTGTCTGTCGGGCCGCGCTCACCGCGTGCGCGAGACCGGTCGCCTCGAGCGTGAGTCGAGGATGCAGCGCGTGACCGCGCGAGGGAGTGACGGCCCGCACATGCAAATCGTAATAAGTGAACTGGATTGGCTGCGTCCAGTCCTTGGACACGGAGACGTTCTCCGAGTTGAGGCTCACGCTGAGCGCCACCGCGCCCGCCGCATGAGCGGACGGCGAGACGCACCGTGCCACACGCCCGCCTTCAAGCAGCGAGGCGGGCACTTGGCGCGAGCCGAAGCGACAATGCGCAGCCTCGCCTGTCGGGAGCCGGCGCAGCCCGCGCCCGCGCAGCGTGATGGTTGTGTTACCCTCGAGTGGGCCGCCCGCCGGCCGCGCCGAGTATATGGCCGCATCCCACTGGAAGAAGCGTAGTCCATTGTTCGAAAAGGCCGGCGGCTCTTCGGCAACCTCTACCACGTACGTGGCGTCGGGCGTCGACAGCGCCGCACGCAGCGCCGGCACGGACGAATTTGCGGGTGGCGATACCGGTGCGCCGGGATCGGTGCGCGGGCTCCAGGGTGGCGCCAGCGCGCTCGGTGGCGCCTGGCAGCTGAGAAGAGAACTGTTATGGTACAGAGCGGGTACGATCGTCGGAGGTGGCAGCGGCGCGGAGCTGTTTTCGTTGACCGGCTCGAAGCGGCACGATAGACGCGGCGTCTGGGCAAAATTGTAGCCGTGCAGCATCACCTCGGTGCCGCCGAGCGCCAAGCCCGACGGCGGGTGAATTCCGGTGATGCCAAAGCTCACGAATGCCATCACCGGGTAGGAGCAGTCGGTGCCCGACCAGCCGATGTCACATTCGCACTCAGTGCCAATGCACACGCCGTGGAAAGAGCAGTCGTTTTCGCAGGCTGCGCGTAGCCGGGAATTGGTCCAACCCGTGGGTCAGCTCTTGGTGCATGCAGGGCGATGAGGCAGGAACGAGAGAGAGAGAGAGAGAGAGAGAAAAAGATAGAGAGAGCACACGTACCGGTGAGAAGTTGCGCGCCTGCCGAAAGCGCACCCAGTTCGCTCGTGAGCTGCTGGTACTGCGCCATTAGGCGCACGGCGGTGACCAATAGCCACGAAATCCGTATTGTTGTGCGCGAGATGGGGGCCATCACCAGCGGCCGGCGGAAGCAAGGCCTCTCTCCCTTCCTCTGACACATTCCGCAGAAGCAGCTCACTACGCCGCGTTCAGTTCAGTTCAGTTCAGTTTCTTCGCGGTCCCCCCACGCTCACTCCACCACCGTCTCGACGGACGGCTCCGCTCCCCTCGGTCAACACAAGTACTGAGTACTCGCTCGCTCGGGCTACTCAATTTCGCTAGTGAGGTCGGTCTCTCCCAGCACACATTCGAAGTCGAGCCTCTCTCCATCCCCCTCTCTCACTCTCCCTCCCCACCCAGAACGGGACCAAAACCAAATGCAGCCCCTTTCAGCTACTTTGTTGTACCGTACTGGACGTAGCCAATACCGACTCGCAAAACTTGTCACCTCTACAGCACTGGCACAACACAGCCTTCAAGCTTATGCATGCTCTTTTGTTGCATGCTCCCGACGGATGCTCACGCCCCATGCGCAGAAGCTGGCCTGCACAATGTGCCGCACCCGGCCGCACTCGCTCGCTCGCGGACAAGCGATCGGATCTGATCCAAGGAAAGTAGGAAGTAAAAGTACACGATGAGTAGAGGAAGGGGCAGCAGCCCTGTGTCGGCCGCGTTGCATGCCGGCCGCCGGCGCCTACGAGGCGCGGTGAGCGCGCGCGCTGAGGCTCTTAAGCGCTCGGTACGTCTTCCTCGACGGTCTCAATCGCGCAGCGCACCCCCTGCGTGATGAGGGAGCGAAGCAACACATCTGGGTTGACAGCAGTGCCACACAGCCTCGGTGGCAGCCCACTAGGGATCACGTCCTTCGTGAGCATCTGTGTGAGCTGCGCGACGGCGCAGTGCGCCGCCATGGCCGCAGGCCCGCCCGGATGCGACATGCGCAGGATCACCTTGCGTGCCCGTCCCTTGTCATCAACGCCGCTTGCCTCGCACACGCATGCACACAGGTGAGGCTCCCTTGCCCGCGCCCGTTCCATAGCCGCGCGCAAGTGCTTCGCGATGCCCTCGCGTAGCCCGACGCAGGGCGCGCAGCACAGGACCGCAAACGCGGCGCACATCAGCCCGCCGTCCTGCGTCGATGCGAAGCGCACCGAGCACTTGTCCATCTTCATGTCCGTGGGTATGCTTCGAGCTTCCGCGACACCTACCGGCGTCGTCTGCCGCAACCGCCCGTCGTTGAAAAAGTCGGTAGGGCGACCAAAGTCGGGCTGCGACGGCTTGGCGGGCTGCCAGCGCCCGTCGTGCCAGTCCTCGAGCCGCGTGCCCGTGATCATCGCCTCGATGGCATCCTCCGCTTGAGACGGGAGCGCGGTGGCCGCGATCGAAATGTGCGCTTGTGTGCACTGGTACATCTTGCCGGCGGTCGAGCGCAGGAGCGGCGCGATGGCGCCTGGGCAGTAGCCGCCGCCCATCAGGATGATCGGCCCCACGTCGCCCACGGCCTTCGCCATGGCCTCCTCAAACCCAAACGTGACCTTGAGGTCGAGGTAATGGGAGCGCTTTGAGGCGGCGAAGCGCATGAGTGTGATGAGGCCCTCGACGGCGCTCATGGTGGTGGCGTTCACGAGCACGTCAAAGCGCGGCACGCGTTCGAAGCTGGATGTGTTCTCGGCGTCGATGCAGTAGGCGCGGACCCGCTGCGGATCCTTAGCACTTGCAGGCGGGTACTCGGAGTTCAGCTGATCAGCGAGCGCCTGAGCATTGTCGATGCTGCGGCCGGCGACTAAGAGTTTGACGGTACTGCTCTGCTCGAGGAGTACGCTGCACATGGCGCTGCCCACGGTGCCATAGCCACCCAATATGAGCACGGTCGCTGGCAGGAACGGCTCCTCCTTCGGCGGTGCGATTGGCGGCGGCGGCGGCGGCGGCGGTTTTTCCGGGCTGGCCGGCTTGCCGGCCGCCTTGGCGTCCGCCTTGGCGTCCGCCTTGGCGCCGGGCGTCTTGCCAGGCATGGGAGGCCCCCTTGCCGAGTTTTGAGCGCTCCTTTGCCCACCGCCGGCCTTGGGCGGCATTCGGCGATCCGCTGAGTCGGCTTTCGGTGCACTTTTTGGGTGGGGTGTCGCGAAGATCGCTTGATACGGCGCGCCGAATTTTTCGACGTAAAACACCTCTCAATGACATGCTATGACCTCGTCCCGCGGTCGCCCCTGATGTACGCGGCCGGGTCGAGCCCGACCAGGAACTCCTTGCCGTCCGCCTGGCCGCGCCCGGCGGAGCTCTGCAGCGTGTCCCACCAGAGGTAGTCGAGGCCCTCCGCGGAGCTAAAGGTCAGCTTGCGCGAGAGGCCCGTGTACGCCGCCATCTCGGCGGCGACGGTTTGCTCCGTCATTTGCGCGTTCGCATTCGCCTGCTGGAGCT
Source organism: Chrysochromulina tobinii (assembly GCA_001275005.1). Classification (NCBI taxonomy): domain Eukaryota; phylum Haptophyta; order Prymnesiales; family Chrysochromulinaceae; genus Chrysochromulina; species Chrysochromulina tobinii. The sequence goes on along the minus strand of JWZX01003312.1, from coordinate 24,941 downwards.
TTTGGTTGGCGACGCCGCGCGCAGCGATGACTGTCATATTCGCCTCCTGCTGCGCGACCATCCGCTGCGTAGTGAAGGTCACCTCCATATTCTCCTTGTACCGCTCCGAGTGCGTGATGTTCTGCTTCGTCGAGATGGACTCGAGGATCGCCTCCTGGAACACCGCGGGCAGCTCGACCTGGCTGATCTGCAGCGCGTCGATCGACGCGAAGAGCTGCTTGGTAAAGATGTCGTTGAGGCTGATCTGCATCGACGCCGCGATGCCCTGCTTGTCGTTGAAGAACGGTGTACGCCGAGTAGTTGCTCGCGATGGTGGCGATGCTGGCGGTCGCCGTGTTGACGTACACCTGGTGGTGCTCGCCCTTGTACGCGAGGTAGAGGTTGTACAGGTTCTGCGGCTGGTAGCGGTATTGGAAGGAGAGCCCGAGCGTGAGTGGCAAGCCGTCAGACGTGCGCGTATGCAGCAGCGAATTCTCGCCCGTCGCCAAGAACTCGATGGTCTGGATGGTGCGCGGGAAGCGGATGAACCAGTGGCCGAAGCCGAGGAAGTAGAGGCCGGCGACGCTATACGTCTCGTTCTCGAGGGACATCTGCGGTGGGTGCGGTGACAGAGGCAGTGCTGAGCGAGGCGCGCGGACAGAGGCAGCGCAGGCAAGGGCGCGGCCGCCGCGCGCAGGCAGCAGCACTCGCATCTCGTCTCTCACTGTGATCGCGTTGAAGTTCAGTGCATATTCAATAGGCTCGAGCGTGGCAAAGGAAAGCGCGATCAGCAAGATGGAGGGCACGAGCACAAAGATGAAGACGGAAATCGCCATGCATTCTTCGCCAGCCATTTTCCTTCTTCTGTGGGAGCGCGACGATCAGCAGCCGCAGCAGAAAAGGGGGGCGAAATCACGCTTCACGGGTTTTCACATCAATGTTCTCCTCTTGAAGAGTCTCATCGCGGTTAGCCACGTGTCGGCCCCGTAGCGATCTCTGATGAAAGCTCCATTATCACCAGTCCCGCCCACGTTCAAGCCGTCATGACGCAGACGATCTTCTTCGCCACGACCACGGACGCGGCGACGCCCTTCTTGGAGGGCGAGCTGGTGGAGGAGTCGGACGGCCGCGCCCTCGTGCAGCCGACGGGCGATGCCCCGTCGCTCTGGCTGCCGCGCGACGCCGTTTTCTTCAAGTCGCCGTCCGCCGGTGAGCCTCCATGCCCTGCTGCTGTGCGCCCACCATACCCGCGTGCTCACCGTCGGCCGCCCATCCCGTGACGCCACGTAGGTCCGACGGGCGTCGCCGACAACGCACAGCTATTCTACCTCGACGAGGCCAACCTGCTCGACAACCTGCGCACGCGCTACGCATCCGATGCAATCTACACGTACACAGGCACGGTGCTGCTCGCGCTCAACCCGTACAAGCGCATCGATGGCCTGTACGAGGAGGCGCAGATGGATGCGTACCGTGGTCGTGCGCTCGGCGTGCTCCCGCCGCACGTCTTTGCAATCGCGGAGCGCGCACGCCGCGCGATGGCGCTCGATCACACGGACCAGTCCATCGTGGTGAGCGGCGAGAGTGGAGCGGGCAAGACAGAGTCGTGCCGCGCGATCGTGCAGTACCTCGCACACCACTCGCGCCACGAGGCGGGCTCACTCGCCTCCGCCCTCCTCGCAGCCAACCCCGTGCTCGAGGCCTTTGGTTGTGCGGCGACCACGCGCAACACGAACTCGTCGCGCTTCGGCAAGCTGATGAAGATCTGGACGGCCAAGGATTCGTCAGCGCTCAACGGCTCGTCGGTGGTGACCTACCTGCTCGAGAAGGCGCGCGTCTCGCACCTCGGGGCCCACGAGCAGAACTTTCACGCCTTCTACTACCTGGCGGCTGCGGCGGCCGCTGCGGCGGCCGCCGCGCCGGCGGCGTGCGCCGCGAACGCGGACGCGGCGGGTGCGGCAGCCATCAACGATGTGATTGCGGCAGCCATCGACGGTGAAGCCCTCGGATGGCTGCGCGAGGCCGCGGCGAGTGGGCACGCCTTCCGCTACCTCGAGACGAGTACCGCGGACGACGCGACGGCTGGCGACGCGCCGACGGTGCGGCTGCTCTCCCCGGGCAGTGAGCACTCGGCAGCGTGGGCGTCGCAGCTGGGTGCGGTCGATGCGGCCCTGCGCGCCCTCGGCGCGAGCAACGGCGAGGTGCGCGAGGCGTGGGCCGTGCTGGGCGCCGTGATCGCGCTCGGCGAGGTCCTCTTCGAGGACGAGGGTGAGGACAAGGGCAGTCTCGGCACCAACGCGGCCGCCGACAACGAGGCTACTGGTCATGCAGCCATCCGCGCGGGCAGCGCGCCGGCGCTGGCCGCGTGCGCAATGTGCCTCGGCGTCGGCGTGGAGACGCTGCAGCAGCGGCTGCTCACGCGCAACGTCGTTTCGCCTCGCGGCTCGAGCTACCTGATCCACCGCTCCGCCGGCGCGGCAGCCTCGTGCCGCGACGGCCTCGCCCACGAGCTGTACGACCGGCTCTTTACCTGGGTCGTGGGGGTGGTCAACCGCTCACTCTCGGGCACTGAGAGCGGAGGGGCGGCCGAGAGCGCCGCCGCCGGAGCGCGCTCGATTGCGATCCTCGACATCTTTGGATTCGAGTCGCTCGCGTGCAACTCCCTCGAGCAGCTGCTGATCAACCATACCAACGAGCGGCTGCAGCTCTACTTCCTCCACCAGACGTTACACGCGGAGCTCGCGCTGTACGCGGCCGAGGCCGTTCCAGCGCCCGCCATCACGCTGAGCGACAACGCGCAGTGCGTCGCTCTCGTCGAAGGCAAGCCCGGGGGCCTCATCTGGCTCCTCGAAGATGAGTGCGATCTGCAGCGTCGCGCCAAGCCCGATGCGGCCAATCCGGGGGATGCCAACCTCGTCGCACGCGCCTTCAAGGCGCATGAAAGCCACCCCAACCTGCAGAAGCCGACCCGGCCCCTCGGGAAGCAGCAGCCTGCGGCGGCCGGCCTCGGCGCCACCGGTGGCGCCACCCCCCGCGCGTCGGGTGTGGCGCCCTCGGCGCGCTTTGCGATCGCGCACTTTGCAGGCACCGTCGATTACGATTCCGCCGGCTTCATCTCGAAGAACTCGGACGCACTCCACCCGGAGCTCCCCGCACTCCTCGCGGCGTCTAGGGTGTCGCTGGTCGCCAAGCTCTTCAACACCGAGGCCGCTGAGCCTGCGGCCGACGCCGACGAAAACGCGCCCCCACCAACCCCGACGCGAGGAGGCGACGCCGTGCCGCCGCCGCCGCCGCCGCCGCCCAAGGGGCGCCGTCGTGGCAGCACCGCGGCGCCTCGGGGCAAGGCCAGCGGCAAGGTGCGCGGCGTGGCGGGCAGCTTCGCACGCCAGCTCGACAGCTTGATGAGTATGCTGGGCCAGACGACGCCGCACTACGTGCGCTGCATCAAGCCGAACACGACGCAGCAGGCGGCTCGCTTCGAGGCTGCGCTCACGCTTCAGCAGCTGCGCTGCGGCGGCACACCCCAGCTGCTCATGCTCATGGGGCGTGGCTTCCCCACGCGCGTCGAGTACGAGGCGCTCGCTGGCCGGTACCAGCCGCGGCTGCCGGCGCTCGCGCACGCGGCGCTCACGCCTCGCGAGTTTGCTCAGGCGCTACTCGGATCGCTCGGACTGGTCGAGGCCAAGACCGGCGGCGCGGGGGACTTTGCATTGGGCGTGCGCCGTGCCTTCTTCTCGGCGGGCGCGATGGCTACGCTGGACCGTCTGATGCACGGCTCGGAGGACGAGCTGGCAGAGGTGGTGGGCAAGGTCATGTCGTACGTCCGACGCCGCCGCTGGCGCGCCTCCGTCGCCGCGGTGCGCGCTCTCATCAAGATCGGCCGGCGCGTCATCGCTCGGCGCCACTTGGGACGCCTTGCGCTGCGCGCGCGCGCCTTCATCGCCATACGGGAGGCCGTGTGCTTCCGCTGGGCGCCAATGGCGATGGCGGCGGTGCGGGCCAAGCACGCGGCCGCCGCCATGCAGTCGGTCGTGCGTGGTCGCTCGGTGCGTGCGCAGCTTTCACGCGAGCGCGCTGCCGCCAGGCTGCTGCAGGCGCGCGCGAGGCTGCTGGCGCATCGACGCGCGCTCGTTGCGCGTCGGGCGGCGGAAGCGAGCGCGGTGCTCGTCCTTCAGTCGGCCGCGCGCGCCCTCGCTGCTCGCCGTGAGGCGGCGCAGCTGGCGGAGGAAAAGGCAGAGGCGGAGCGGCTGCTGGCCGAGGAAAAGGCAGAGGCGGAGCGGCGGGTGGCGGAGGAAAAGGCAGAGGCGGAGCGGCTGGCGGCGGAGGCAGCAGCAGCCGCGGAGGCGGAGCACCAGGCGGCCGAGGTGGCGCGTGTGGCAGAGCTCAAGCGCCTTGAGGCATCCCGTGCCGAGGCGCTTACCGACAGTGCCATCGTGCTGCAGTCGCACATGAGGGCCCTCGGCGGTCGTCGCGTCGCGGCGACGCGCCGCGCAGCGGTGGCCGACGAGAAGGCCGAGAAGCAGCGCCGGCTGGTGGCGGCGCGGGCACAGCGGGAGGCGAAAGGGCAAGCCAAGGCCGAGCGCGCGGCGTGCGTGCGCCTGCAGTGCGTGTGGCGCGCGGCGCTCGCCCGCAAGGCCCTCTCGGCACTCAGAGCGGTGGCCGCTAGCAAGCGCGAGGCGGCGGCGGCGGCGCGCAAGGAACGCGCACGCCAGGTCCATCGTCTGCTCGCGGTGGTGAAGGTGCAGACGGCGGTGCGCGGCGCGCTCGCTCGCAAGCACTACTCCATGAAGCGTGCGTCGCTCGAGGGACGGACGAACGCAGCCGTCAAGCAACGCGAGGCGGCCGCCCGTGCCCTCGCATCGCAAATGCACCGGACGGGCGCGGCGACGAAGCTCGAGGCGGGCGCTCGAGGGCTCAAAGCTCGGCTGTCCGCACGTCGGCTGCGCGAGGAGCGACGCAAGACGCGCGAGCGCGAGCGCGCGGCGTACGACCGGCACACACGCGCGACGATTGCACTTATCGCGACGAACGCGGGGGCGGGCGGCTGCGGCACGGGCAGCACGGGCGGCAGCGGCATGCGCAGCGGCATGCGCGTTGGCGGCTACTTCGCGGCGATGCCGGCCGAGCTGGCGGCGATGGTGGCGGCGATGCGGCTGCAAGGGCGCTGGCGCCGGCTGCTCGCGGTACGCGTCGAGCTGCCCGTGCCCTGCGCTGCATGCAAGTGCTCATCACGGCGCCCTCTCCCCACAGGTACGCGTGGAGCTGCGCGAGCTCGAGGAGAAGGTGATGATGGCCGAGAAGATGGAAAGGATGGAGCAGGAGAAGCTGGAGTTGGAAGAGAAGATGCTCGAGGCGGAGCGGCGTGCACAAGTGCGCTTGATGGCCTCCCTGATGGCCTCTCTGATGGCCTCTCGGATGGCCTCTGATGGCCACTCGGATGGCCTCTATGTTGGCCCTGTGATTGCGCTGACGGCTCTGCGCGTTCGACACCGACCGACCCGCAGGCCGAGCGCGAGGAGAAGCACGGGCTGTTCATGGAGTTCGAGTCGGAGCTCTCGTCGCTCGCGGAGGAGGCCCAGCGCAAGGACGCCGAGCTGCTGGCTGCTCGGGAGGAGGCGATGCGCAAGGACCGTGAGCTCCGAGAGGCCCTGACGCCGCGCGTGCCGGGCAGCGCCGTGCTGGGCAGCGCCGTGCTGGGCAGCGCCGTGCTGGGCAGCCGGCAGTTCACGGCCACGGGAGGGGTGGTGGCGGCGTCGCCGGCGGAGGTGGCGGCGGCGGCCCGGGCCAAGGCGGCCGCCGAGGCGGCCATTGCTGCCATTGACAAAGACATCGACGACGACGACGACCTTGCCCCGCTGCCTCCCCCAGCCTCGCTGACGAGCCCTAGGGTGCCGTCGTGGGCGGACGACCTCGCCCCGCTGCCCCCCCCAGCCTCGCTCACGAGCCCAGGGGCGCCGTCGTGGGCGGCGGGACTGGCCGCGACGCCCGCGCCGGAGGCCGCTCTCGAAGCGCAGCCGACGACGACTCCTTCCACAGACGGAGGGCCGCCGCCCACGACAGCGCCGTCTAGCCAGCCCTTCTCCGCACGCCGTGCGCCGCTCTCCCCTCGCGTGAGCATCCCGCCTGCTGGCTTCGGCTCCGCGGCCAATGCCAACGGCGGCGAGGGTGAAGCCGAGGGCGGCGCCGAAGGCGGCGGCGCGAAGCACAAGGAGGCGGCTCCTGTGGTCGAGGCGCCGCCGTATCAGCAGCCAAGGGGCGTGATGCTGCAGGCCATGCCCGAGCCGAAACCCACGCCCAGCAGCAAGGTACACGCGCGCCCGCAACCGACGCCCAATAGCAAGGCTAAGGCGCGCACCCCGTTCGGCTTCTTCGAAGCATGCCGCCTTGAGCTCTCGAATGCCGTCTCCGCCGTCGTGAGCACGCCCGGGCGGCTCCTCGACACGCCCGGGCGGCTTCTGAGGACGGCGAGCCACGTGTCCGGGATGGAGAGCGCCGCCGTGAGCGCCGCCGCCTATGGACAGCTGCGGAGCCCAGTCGAGGGCTCGAGCCTGCTGAGCCCCCTCGGCGAGCTCCTTTCTCCACCGCTGGCGCCGGCGCCGCCCCCGCCGCCGCCGCCGGCGGAGGAGCCGCCCGCAAAGGTACGCGAGTCGCTGCTGCCGCGCCCGTCGTTGCTGCCAAACCCCGGTCGCCAGTCGCTCGCCGGTCGCCAGTCGCTCGCAGGTCGCCAGTCGCTGCTGCCGAGCGCCGCTGTACCAGGCGCCGCCACTTCGAAACTGCCGGTTCACCGGCGTGCCTCGATGCTGAAGCAGACCGTGCCGAAGCTGCCTGGTCCGCCGCCGCCCCCGACCACGTCCAGCATGGCGGCAGCTGCTTTGCAGGCCAAGGCAGCCGCGCCGCCCGTGGCCGAGGAGAAGCTATCGCTAGCCTCGCTGCTGTCGCCGCCGCTCAGCCAGCGACGGGCGCCGCCGCCGCCGCCAGCGCCGCCGCCCGAGTCGCCAATGCTGATGAAGTTCGAGGACTTCCCTCCGATGGAGACAGCGCGCGAGGGCGATCTCCTCGGGCTCTCTCCCGGAGATATGCTCTCGAAGAGCTCGTGGGCCGCGACTCTCACGGCCATGGGACCAGCCACCGCCTCGCCGAGCGCCGGGCCGGTGCCGGCAGCTGCGCGGGGGCTGCGCGCGCCTCAGGTCAAAGTGGAGGCCAATATGAAGCCGCGCGCCTCCACCCTCGCGGGCTCGCACGGGCTGCTTGCCTCGCCCCCCGCGGCCATCTTCTCCGACCTCACGGCCGCGCCGCTTGCGCAAGAGCGCGCGACGGCGGGGCTGCCGCCGCAGCCGCGCTTTGACGAGTCGAGAGGTCGTGAGGACGAGATGCTCGCGATCTGAAACGGGCCGAGTGGGGAGATGAGGACGAGATTTGAAGAGATGGGGACGAGATGCTCCGCCCCTACCCTGGCGCTTTACGGGCTCTCTCGAAGAGCAGAGAAGGGCGCGGGCATCCGTCGTGGGCGTAGCGACCGCGCTGTCGGGCAGATGGAAGCCGGGGAAGGGGCGGCGCATGTGGTGAGGCATGGAGCACGCGTACCGGTACAAAGTGGGAGTGCCTCGAGTGGGCGTAAGGACCGCAGTTCGGTTTAGCACGGCGTTTGTGTGCAGGTCGGAGACAGATGCGGCATGCGGGCGCGAAGCAGGCCGGCTGCCATCGATCGCTGGCTGCAACCTGCATCGGGGCCCCCGAGCGGCCGGGGGCGGTGCGGCTGTGTCGGAAAGCAGCGGGGCTTGTGTGAGTATGAGGCTGAGCCGAGAACATAGCACTGAACATAGCACATGGACATGGTGCGCGCGGATCTCGGTGCTGTAACCAGTGACCTGCGGTCGCGGGTCGGGTTGTACGTTTGTGCGCGGGCGCCCGGCCGGGCGCCCAAAGCCAAACGTTACTACATGTGTTACTAATTTGCCGCGCCTTTTGGGGACGGGGAGGCGCGTGGGTCCCGCTGCCCCTGACCTTTTTACGTCGTTCAAGTCCGGGGGCTTCTTCGTTCTTGCCGCACGCGTCGACATTGCTTATGGCTCGCTAGATTCATGATGATTGTTTCCCGCCTAGGAGCTAGGTCTTTCTGTGGTCTGTGCACGATCAGAAATCAGTCCAATCACCGCACGTGTTTCTAGTTAGAAGGTATGATGATTTTAGTCGACTCAACACTCATTAAACACTCATACCCGAGAGCTGGCCAGGGGCCGAGCTCTGAATCCCCCTATTCTGGAGATAGTACGGGTCCGGGAGGGTGCTCAGTACGACGAACGTGGCCGCGCTCCGCTGCCACAACTCAAAGCCCAAAGAAAATTGCGAGTTCTGGCGCGAGTGCAGCATGTCAGTACCCCGTATTTAACCCCGTATTGTATTAACGTATTGTATCCTTGCCCTTGTAGCCCTATTCCATCACGCTCGAAGCTTGTGACTGGCGAGAACCGGCGATCCGTTGTGGGCACGCTCCCTGGTATAGGTGTGCTCCTTGGTGATGCTTGACGTGCTCCTCCCCGGGTGCTCTCTACTGCCATGCCTGTGGTGTTGATCCCGGCGTTCACCGGAGGAGTCTCTCCGACGAGAATGTCCCGGACGAGATTCTCCCTGAGTGTGAGTGGCTTCTGGTGCCTTCCGATCGTCTGGTCGGGCATTCCGAGATTCTCCCCGAGATTCTTCCCCCGGTCCGTTAATCTCCTTGAAGGACCTCGTTAACGAACTTTCCCTGCCGCTCGCCTTGTGCCGTCTCCGTGGGTCGCTCTCCCACCGCATCTCGTGCATCTCCCGCATCTCGAGCAGCAGGCGCTCGACGCGCTCGAGCGTTCCGTCACTGCCTCGTGAGTTCGCCTGGGACTGCTGCGACTGCAGCGAGGCGGAGGGGCCACCCCTCATACTAGCCTTGAAGGCGGCCATGAGGTCTTCAACTTTGTCGTTCAGACCGAGCAAGCGCTCATCGAGGCGGTCGATCTGCTCCATCTGCTCCTGGAACACGGACATCAATGTGCCCTTTTCGTGCATTTCCAAGTGGGCATCGGGATCCTTCACAAGCTTCCTAAGTACTGGAACTCGCATCAAACCCTTCACGATCGCCCTTTGGCCTTCGTGGAGGATGCCGTACTCTGGTGGCAGCTGCTCGCCTTTTCGGGCAGCCTCTTTGCGCGCGTTGAGCTGGTCGTCACGAAAGTTGGCCTGTGCCTCGCCGAGCATCGCGAGGAACATGGAGAGCAGGACGAAGATCGAGCAGAAGAGGTAGAGCAGGAAGAGGATCGTGTTGCCGTCTGCCCGGTCACGAGATTCGACCCCACAACCCGTTATACTCCGATGAATAGCAGCGGTGATGGGCTAGTTTGTGGAGGGTGAAGGGGGGCTGGCTAGCCGTTGGGTAGGTCCGGGCGGACGCAACGAGCGCCCAAGGAGGGCAAGATGGAGTGACGACGCACAATTCGGCGAGTTGGAGATGACCTCGGTCATGTCGAAGTCGCCAAAGAGGGCACGCCCGAGGGTGATTAAGGAAGTGAACTGCGTGGAGAACTCTTTCATGCCCGTGCCGAGCTGGATGAAGAGCATGTTGGAGAATGCGAAGAGCGACACAGCAAAGACGAACGAGAAGAAGATCATGTCTGGAAGCGCCTTCTTGAGCACCGAGGGCGTCAAGCCCATTTTCGGGACGAGGATCGCCGAGATCTTCATGATCTTGAGCAGCTGCACGCAGACGCACAGCGCGAGGGAAAACTTGAGCGAACGTGCATCTTCCACCTGCACATGGTCGTCGAGGAAGCCAATCGTGGTGCAGATCCCTCCGCAGACCGGGTTGCGCACGTGCTCGACGTAGGTCTTCGATCGGAGGAAGACAAAGGCGTAAAGGCTGTACACCGTCCAGTCCATCAAGTTCCACATATCCGAGATGTAGCTGTGAATAGACGGTAGCGTGGAGGGGCCTCAGGCATCGGCAAGGCAGGTCGTTGAAGCAGGGGTAGGGTGATAGAAGGGGTTGATGGGGCTTGAAGGAGGGGGGCGGCAGCGGCGTACCTGCTGATGCCGATTGAGATGATCTCAAAAATCTCCATCGCACCGAAGTAGATGCAGAATGCAAGGCCGATGAGGACCAAAAACTCCAGATCGTCCAGCGAGGAGTCCTTTGCGACGCGCGTCATCGTGTCATACGACGGCAGCACCCCGCCTGTCGAGGTGAACTCAAACATCAGCCGTGCGGTGGAGCGCACGCCCGCGGGATTCGAAGCTAGGGGGACCCGAACTTCGAGCATCCGTGTCGCCGGGTCCACGTACTGCGCGCGCCTCATATCGTTCCAGAACTCGACAGTCGCGCCACGCACGATGCCTGTGGTCCGGTTGTTGTTATTGGGATCGTTCGGGTCACACAGCTGGTGTACGTGCTCAGCATCCCACGAGAGCCGTACACAGAAGTAGCGAGGCACTCTCGTGAGAGCTTTCGCACGCATGATGCGGTGCGGCGTGAAGTCCCTCACACAGGGCCCGGAAGCCGTGCGTCCGCTCACGCAAGGTTTGCCCCGCTGATCTGGCAAGTACTCATCCGAGAAGAAGGGGATGACGAAGGAGGCGTAGCCGTCGCCAGAGAACTCGCGGTGGCTCGAGGGTGCTGACGAGCTAATAAACGGGGCCGAGCCCATCTCCACCGCTGAGTGCCAGAGGAATGGGTAGCTCAGGGGCGCATTGCCTTCTTTGTGAGTCCAATTGAATCCAAACGGCGCCGTGTCATCATTGTACCCATCTCTGCCCATCTCTGGATAGCATTTGCCACCGATGGTCGCTGAACCACAGCTTTCCGCGCTCGTTGGCGCGGCACGTACCTGCAGGATGCGTAAGCCGTCCGTCCAATCGAATTGGTTCATGCGGTCGACGACCTCCGCCACCGTCGGAGGAGTTCCTCCGCCACCGGTCCCCAGGTAACCCTCGCCATCGGGCAGAAGGTCGTTGTTGTAAAAGGGGCTTCCAGGTCTAGTCAAGTTGGTCGTCCCAGCCATGTCCGGCTGCCATGACTGGAAGCGGCCGCCCTCGTCCTGCTGCTGTGAGTTCTCGGGGCCGAGGTTGCCGAGCAGGCCAGGCCACAGCACCGCATTGCCCCACTGCCAGATGTCCGCAGGGCGGCGGATGGTGAAGAATTTATTGAGATCTCCGTCGAAGACGTTGGCGCTGTTCACGCACGCGGCGGCAGCTCAGCAACAGCGGGGGGGGGCAAGAGGGGCTCCACGCGCGTGTGCGTGCGCGTGCGGTCGCGGTCGCGGTCGCGGTCGCGGTCGCGGTCGCGTCACTCACATGAGCGTGTCAGTGTAGAACTTGTCGAGGTAGTACTCTTCCTGAGCACGCAGCGTGTATATGACTAACTGCGTGGTGAACACGAAGGCTGCGTACAGCAGCGTCTGAACCGTCTTCGAGTTGAGCATCATGTTGAGTGCCTGTAGCGGCTCGATTACGAATCTACGCATCGCGGTTCGCGGTGGTGGCGGCTCTTGCTCTTTGGGCTGACGAAGGGTCTTCACCGACGACACGTTTGTTGGCACTGGTGGCTTCTTTGTCGTAAAAGATTCAAGAAACAGAGCCTCGGGCGCTTCCTGGGCAATCCGACGCTGCCGTGCGAGGAAGGCCTGATTCGACATTGAGTGCCTTGATGGACGTGCGCAATGAGAGAACCGAGACGCCGCTTCAAGTACCTTTTTTTCCAATTTTGGTCCAAAATCAAATTAAAAGCGGCCGCTTTCGGTATCCGGATACTTTGGCGGAACTTCTTGACACTAAAAAACACTTTTGTCTTGTCGACACTCTCGTTCGAGTAAAAGGAACACAAGGTAAGATCACACATACTTTACGATTGTTGCGCGTGGTGTGCCGTGTGCGGGACGGGGTGCAGTACTGCCTCTGGTGGCGGGTGCTGAGCGCGGGACCACCTGCTCGAGGCCGTCGAAGCCGCACGCCTTAAATGTGGCAGGCGCCCTCGGGCAGAAAGTGCGCCCCGCCGCGAGGAGTGCGAGGTCGGACCCGTGCGCGGTTGCCGTGTGGTTGGCCGCGAGCGGGCCGGTACCCGTGCCGAGCAGCAGCTGGTCGCGTGCCCCGAGGAGCGCTCGGCGCAGCGCCCCGAGGTGGGGTAGCGCCGTCCGGAGCACCTGCATGCAATGAGGGAGGCAATCAGTGGCAATCAGAGGCAATCAGAGGTCATCAGCGTGGGGAGCGCCGTCATGAGCACCTGCATGCAATGAGGGAGGCAATCAGTGGCAATCAGAGGCAATCAGAGGTCATCAGCGTGTGAGCGCCGTCGTGAGCACCTCGTTCACGGCCGCGTGCGGGTCGCGCAGGAACTCGGACTCGGGCACACGAACGGTGAAGTTCTTGTACGCGATGAGCGGCGCGAGAGGCAGCCGAATCGTATCCCCAATGATCATCGGCACGCAGCCAGCAGCGACTGCGTCCAAAAGACGTCGACCCGGGTTGGCCTCGTCCCCTCTCGGCAGCACACAAAAGTCCGCGCGGAGCATCCCTTGGGCGTACCTGTGGGGAGATGGCGCCGTGGTGAGCACTTGCATGCCGCGAAGGAGCATCCCTTGGGCGTACAGGTCCGTGTTGTACGGCATCCGCACGTCCTTCCCTCCGAGCGCGGTGCGCGCCGACGAGCTGAGCTTGGGCCCACCGCGCGTGAACTTGACGTCCACTGTCGTGCCCTCGCCTAGGTCGCGAAGGTCGGCGAGCTTGACGCGTACCTGTGGAAAGAGGGCGCCGTGGTGAGCACCTGCATGCAGCGAAGGTCGGCGAGCTTGACGCGTACCTGCTGGGCCGCGACCGAATCGCAATGCGAGCCCCGAAAGAAGACGGTGGTGTGACGGCGCGGCACGCCGCTTCGCGCGCTCCCATCGCGCTCCCGCGGGCATGCCTCGCCGACGAGGCGCGGGTGCACTCTGGGGTGCATGAGCGAGAGCAACGGTAGCATAGGGATTTCGACGCGCCTCGTGAAGCGCCCGAAGCAGCGCGATGGGCTCGTGCACCAGGCCATCACGCCAGCCTTGCTGAGCAGCATGCCCAGCTCGCCGAGGGGAGACAGGTCGGACCGGTCCGCGGCCGCGTACACGACGTGCCGCGCGGCCGCCGTGGCTAGCCACGGACTCCGCTTCATCGTCGCCGCAGCGTCCGCCAGACGCTCGGTGTGAGTCTTCCCTTCACACGTACCGGTCGCCTCCGAGAGGGAGCCGAAGGCTGGAACGACGTACAGCATGGCGGCGGACGGGTCCTTGGTGCGATGCCGGTGGCGCACGAGGCTCGTGTGCAGCCAGAGCGCGTGTGACAGATCCTCCTGCGGCGCCGGCCCCGCCTCGGTGTAGCCCGTGTTGTTCTTGAAGAACTTGGCCATAGCCCACGGTGCGTGCCCATACTTGCGATGGTAGCACGCAGCAAGGCGCTCGCCCCAGAGGAACTCGGGCCCGTCGTACATGTAGAACTTCGGCGGCATGCGGCGCGCGAGCGAACTTCTGCACGTCTCCGCTGGCGTAGCCTCCTCGCGTGCTTGCGCCGCGAGCGCACCCGGGTCCGACACCGCGTCGGGCCGCACCATCGCGCTGAAGTCACCTTTGGAGTGGATCAGCCCGAGGTACGTGTAGCCCATGCGGCACAGGCCGTTGCCAAAGTGCGCGCACGCGCACTTCCTGCTCGCGCAGTGCGACTCGCAATCTGCGAACGTGGGCTTCTTCACCTCGCGGTCGGCGCCGCGGCAGTACGACGAGATGTGGAAAGAGTACCCGTGCACGGTTTTGGGCACTTCCGGCGGCGGCGGCGGCCGCGACCGTCCATGCGTCTGCCGACCGCACGCGCAGCACGCTGTCTCGGGCGAGTGGAACTCCATTCCAGCCAGCCAGCGGAACTCGGGCTTGAAGTCGCCGTCGGCGCACGCGAAGGCGTAGTCTGTGCACGTCTTACCGTGCCCATTAGTCCAGTCGGCGACGTCTACACATGCACTCCCGTGACTCGTGCTTTGACCACTGTAGACGTCGCCGACTCGCGCTTTGACCAAAGTGCTGAGAGGCACTCCCAGCTCGCCGAGAGGCATTCCCAGCTCGCCGACGAGCATACAGCGGACCTTCTTGTTTTGGAAAGCGCATCAACTTTGCAGCATTTAAACAGCCCTTGGGCTCTGTTTGGGATGTGAAGAGTTACGAACACGACGTCCCCCCAATTCCTCAGAAACCCCCAGGGAAGGGAGTGTGGGACACGACAACAACAACAACACGCGATGGCTGGCTGGCGTAGGAGGCGGGCCTCGTCGCTCAGGGTAGGGAAGCGGACAACCGGGCGGACGTGACGGAGTTCGCCCTTTGAACGCATATGGATATGGAACACAATGCATGCGAGCTTGAGTTTACACATCCAAAAGGGATGACGTCAATCGTCATCCGGCACCGGTTCAATAAACACCGGGGGGAGCCGGGACACCGGTAACTGCACAGGAGCTGTGGTGACCTAACAACTATAAGATACCTGCACGCCTAACGTGTTCCTATCACACGCCGGGTGATGTTGTGTACCGTGGCTGCTAGGACAGCCTCTTTGAGGAGCACGTTGGACGAGTATCTCCCCTTGAGCCAACCTCCCGTTGAGCCCGGCCGTTTAGGCGAGATCCGATGGCGCACGGGCTGCGATTGCAAGCCGGGGTAATGGCGCCCAGCGTTGTCGAGCCACAACTTCGTCGGCACCACACCGACGGCGTGTGCAAGCATCTGATACATGTTGCGATCAGTGTCCTTGTTCGCCACCGAATCGATCTCGACCAACACGGCGCCGGGTCGCATGAAGATTAGGTTTGCAAGCCCTGCGCCATGCCCGGCCAAGAGCCCGATGGTTCTCTCGCCACCAATCGCGCGCGCATTCTGCTCCATCGAACTTTGCGCACCCAGGCTGACGCACTCGAGCTGCACACCAGCGCGCTCTCCCAGTGCACGTGCATACTGCGGATCGCACGCTAGAGAGAGATTGTGCACCTGCCGCTCGCGCACCTCGAGCGATTTCGAGTTGGTGCTATTCGCACGCAAGAGGACCACAATTCGCAGATCGAGGCCTGTGACTTGGCCCACGGACCGTGCAGGCCGCACCAACGGCAGCCGATAGAGGCCCAGCCTGCTCGACACCACATCCGCAAAGAGGCGTGCGCGAGAGTAAAAGGTTCGGTTGTAGAAGCTCATGACCGGCACTCGTACCGTGATGACCCGTTCCCTGCTGCACGCTGCCTTAAGCTCGTCCTCCGAGATGAGTGCTCGCTTGCACGTCACGTTTGAGCCCAGGATGCGCTCCAGCTTATGGCGTGCGACTAGGACCATGTTCTGACTGCCGTAGACGAGCATCAGTTGGCTCGCGGAGCCATCGCGAAGCATGCCCGCGTCCATGGCCGTCAGTAGCGGGTACACCAGTGCGAGCATGAAGTGGGCATAGTTCGGACCCCGTCCCGCTTTGAGCTCTGGGTTGGAGGCCGTATCGGCGCAGACTGTTCCGCCGAGTGCACCAGCATTGTAGTATCGGCATTGTAGTATCGGCACACAACACTTCCCCTCGCAACAGGCATTGCGGCACCCCCCATGCACGTCCCCTCCTTTGGCGTCGCAGTTGAAGCCCAAG
The DNA here is from genome assembly GCA_001275005.1 of Chrysochromulina tobinii. Classification (NCBI taxonomy): domain Eukaryota; phylum Haptophyta; order Prymnesiales; family Chrysochromulinaceae; genus Chrysochromulina; species Chrysochromulina tobinii. Next base: position 9,314 of record JWZX01003312.1, on the reverse strand, counting down.
GCCGGGCCCACCATCGGGTGGTCGCTGAATGCGCAACACCTGTGCTCTGATCGGCCGGTGGCGCCCGGGGAGTTCGTAATTAGAGACAGCGGAGCAGAAGGAGCCGGAGGCGGTACAGAAACTCGCGTGGCACGCGCGCGACGATTCAGTATAGAGGAGGACCCGGTGCGAAGAAAGTCCGCCAAGCTCATGGAATGGCAAGGCTGGCTGTGCGAGTCGAGGAACAACACTGGGTGTCGTAAAAGCGCTTCAGGGGCGTTGCGCATGCGCTCCTGGGTGTCAGCGAGGTGCTTCAGCCTCGGGTTGGCTCGCACGCGGCTTGGTTGCAGGAAGCCATCTTTCCCATTGGCGTGCAGAAGAAAGGGCTGCTGCTCACTGCCGTCACTCGCGTTGTATCGCAGCGAAGAAGCCGAACCTGGATGCGGCTGAATGATTCGCGCTGCGGGATCGTGCTTCATCTCGTGGCACCGCTCAAAAGGACCGACGACAGTATGGACACGTGGCCAGACACGGTCGTGGCATCTCCAGGTGCTGAGAAAGAAGGAGCTGTGCACGTCCATCCGAAGTGTCACGCCAAGGTTGTCTCGTGACTGGTTGAGGTAGAGGTAGTGCAGTACAGCCTGATCGTCGTTAAGCTCCACGCCACCGATTGAATGGTTGTGCACCTCGCCAACTTTCATGTTCCGGAGCGTTCCCCGCCTCTTCTTCCGCAAAGCGGCAAAGCTGGTCATCATTCGCACCTGCTCCGCGAACATAGCCTTGAGCGCGGCCGCGGAACCAAGGTAAGCGCCTGAGTTGGCAAAGCACGTAGGATTGCCTTCCGCGCGGCACTGCTGGTGCACCAAATCATGTGCATACAGCGGGGCGTAGCATTTTGGCCATGAGCCGCACTCGGCAGAGGTCAGCACGGCTGATGTTTCCAAGGCTTGCTTGATCGCCTTAGTGGCAGAAGTTTGGCCGCTTGGCGCGTTCACGATGACAGTGTCGGTTGCGTCTGTCACCACGACTGCAGCACTCCGTGCAACGGCTTCAACGATCTGCAACGCTCGTAGGTAGCCAGTGATCTTGGCTCCCGTGCCACTCGCTATGTTAAAACGGCCTCGACCATGCCCCACGACAACGAGCGGCAGGCCGTGCGCTGCAGCTGTGAGACCGAGCAGCCAGGTGTCCGTAGGCGCATTGGTCCAGTAGGTCAGGATGATTGGCGATCCAGCGTGGGCGCGCAGCACTTCCTCAGCAAATGGCGTGCAGTTGGCAACGACGTCCACAGTGAATGGAGTGGAATCTCGGCCACGTGCGCTTGGCCAGCACACGGCAATAATCAGGGCGTGAGCGAGGCCGCCGCGATGGCGGCGGCGGCGCATTTAATATATGGTGGTGGCCTCGAGTGCCGGGGCGCGCAGCGCACCACCTCCTCCTCTCGGCCGGGACGTCCAACGCCGCAGTACGGTACCGGTAAGGCGAGTCAACTTTCGGAGCTGTGTTGAGCGCGTAGCAGCGTCGCGCTGCGTCCATGCGATAGCGGGCCCCTGTATGGAGTCCGGAGGTTTTGCGCGTTGTGTTGAACAGCATCAGCAGCACTGTGTTTTTAGTAGTAAGTGGCTGCGTAGTAAGTGGCTGCTTTCAGCTTGTACATGTACACTACATGTACCATCTTTGTGACACGACGCGGTGTGGACACGAGTTAGTCGTTACTGAAGCAGTAACATTTTCACTTGGCTTGCAACGCCTGCTTACGGCGCCACTGCTCGAGCTCTGCGGTATTGCGCGGTGTGATGTTTGCTTCCTGGACCAGCTTCCTGGTGCTGCCCGTGCTCGACGTGAACGGTGGTGGCGAGGGAGGTCTGTCGGCGATTGTCTCACTGCCATCGACAAGGCCAGCAAGCCAGTTATTGAAGGACGGCACATCTTCGGCCAGCGCCGCCTCGCCCTGCCGCTTCTCGCTGGTGCCGTTGCTGCTCGCTATAGTGCGCCGCTGCGCCGAGGGCGAGCCCGTGGGCGAGCCCTGCTGGGGGGAAGGGCGCTCTTCGTTCTCGTCCGTGACCTCGCTGCCAATGCTGCCTGTGGCTGATTCGCCCGTAACGGCGCTGGTGGACAGTGTTTTCGTGTTAGACCTCGTGAGCGAGGCCTTCTTGGCTGCCGGCGTAAGCTTCTTCTCGGGGTTGTTCTCCTCGGTGGCCGTGTTTGAGTCGAGGAACGCGAGCGAGACCGCCGGCAGCTCGCCCATGCCAGCCTGCATGTTCTTATCCACGTTGACAATGAGCCGGACCGTGCACGGGATGTTGAGGATGACGAGGATCTCATACGTGCCGTCCTGGTTATCGTCCCACGAGAGCTTATGGTTCGAGGGGACGAGGGACGTCTGATCGCGCGCATTCTGCTTGACGAGCGCGAGACGATTCGAGATGGCCAGACCGCCCAGCTTGCACTCATTGCCGAAGCGGTCGTACGTCTTCAGAGTGAAGCAGTAGCTGCGGTTTGTCCAGAACGTCGTGTCGTCGGGAGAGAGGATCTTGCAAAAGCCCGGGTCCGGCTTGCTCGGCTGGACGCTGAACGTGACGGGGGAACCACGGATGGGCTTCCCATGAAGCAAGATATGCACCGCGTGTTCGCCTGCATTCGTCAGGTCGTGCCGGATGTCGTACGTCGTCAGACCGCCCTTGGTTGTCTGAGTGAACCCTAGGGGATGCTTCACGCCGGACGGCAGGTCGTGCACGATGACAAGCGCATCCTCGGGCAGCGCGGCGCCGTTCCCAAACTCATCATAGATTAGCGGCCGGATGGAGATTGTGTCCGACGTATACAGCACTGACAGGTCCGCATTCTTGTCCTTGGCGAACTTTTCATTCTTATCGTCCTTCATGACCTTCGTCCAGCCCTCGACGACCGATGCGACGGCGCTCGCGGGGCCCTCGGCAATGTGCAGATGGAAGGGTGAGCCCGGAAGGGCGAGCCGCTCGCCCTTTCCCTCGGGGATGCACCACACGTGCAGATCCGCCTGGCCCGCCTGCGTGGGCACGTACTGGAGCTCAAAGATGCCCGTCGCGCCGCCCGTCCACGACCCTTGGAACTTATGCTCGGGCACCTTGGCCACCTTATCACGCTCGCCACCATGGCGCGGCACGAGAGCGATGCCGAATTGGAACTTTGAGTTAGGGGAGGCCGTGTTGAGGAACTGGTCGACGAAGGCGATCTGCACCGTCGAGGGGCGGCCCGCCATGGCGCTCTTGAGCCCCTCACTGGTGAGCACGGTCTTGGTAAGGTCCGGTGTGGACGAGATGAGCTTGAAGATGGTAGGTGATCCGACGACGTCCTCGCCGTCGATCACGACGCGCGTGCGGAAGGTGCCCGAGAATTTCGAGGTCCAGCGCAACGTGTACGTGCCATCGCCCCTGTCCACCACCACAGTGTTGATGGCCTTCTCGCGTGCCTCGGTCGAGCCCACTGCAAGGTCTGATCCGCCCTTGGCGGGCTTGGAGGGCTTGGTGCGGCCGTTCGGGTCGCCCGCCTTCTCGACGATGAGAATCTCGACCTTGGCACCGCCAAGGATGCAGGGATTCCCCATCTTATCCGACGTCTTCAGCTCGCACTCGCACCCGTCCTTCTCCGCCGTACCCACCATCCCACTCAGCGGATGGGAAGGGAGCTTGGAGGATTTCGCATACGCGCCTGCCGGTACGACCGTGAGTACAAAGGGCGAGCCTGGCAGGGAGCACGCCGCTTGGCGCATGCGCACGTGCAGCAGGTATTGGCCGGCACGCCCGACCGAGTACGCGGCCTTGTGCACCTCGAGCAACTGGCCACGTGCATGCAGTGTACCGGGCTCGACTCCCCCAAAGGCAAACGCGATCCCCGATGGATCTGCCTCGATCTCGTTGCGGGTGGGCATATTCTTGAACACGGCGGGCGCCTCGGTTGGGCGCCCGTCGGCGCCGACGGGCGCGGACATCGCGCGGTCATTCGCCTTACGACGAGCCCATTGCTGCATGTACTGCCGGCGGGAGCCGGGGCCGAGCTGCACACGGGACGAGACGAGCTTCTGGCCGTTCTTGACTAGCGTCACCCATCCCGTCGTGCGTGCTGCGCTGGGCTGGGCGGCGCTAGGCGCACGCGCCTTGGCGCCACTCACCGGCACGAACGATGCGTTTTGATTGGAGGGTCGGCTCCTATTGCTGCTGCTGCCTCTGCGAAAATCGGCGCCCTCTTCGCTGGCGGCCTCTCGGGACCGCGCGGTGTCTGACGCGTCCACGAAAACGGCCGCCGTCGGCACCCCCGCGCTCACCACGGCGGACTCCGGCGCGGCATTCGCACCGTCGGAGCTGCGTATGGCGACGGTGGGGGCCGTGAGGGCGGGGTCCTTGGCGCCAAGGGCGGGGTCCACGGCGCCAAGGAGCTTCCCGCCGAGGCCGAGCGAGGCTGCAGCCGAGCTGAGCATGCCCATCCCGATGCGCGGCGCGAGTGGACGGACGGTCCCTACCCCTCGATGCGACGGATTGGGCGTCGTCGTGAGCGTGCCGAGCGCGGCGTCGTAGTGAGCGTCGGGGACTTCCGAGCGGTAGGAGGCGGCCGCGTCGTCAACCGCATCGCCGATCGAATCGAGCGAGATGCATGCGCGCACCTCCCCATCCTCGTCGATCTGCTCCTCGATGATTGTGACCACCTGCCCCGGCAACAGGCGCCCTACCTCCTCCGATCCCTTGTGTGCCTCAGCGCGCACGAGCAACGGCTTGTCGCCCACCTTCACGCGCATCATCCGATGGCGCACCGTGACCTGCTTCTCTGGTCGTCGGTCCGGGCGAGCACTTCGCGCCGTGCCGGTGCGGGAACTGCCCTGCCGATCGGCCTCGCGTTGGGCCGAGTACTCACGGCGCGGGGTGCCGCCACCGCCACTGCTCAGCTTCTCTAGATTGAGAAGGGCTGGCATGGGCGGGAACTCTTTGGAAGGTCTCTTGTTTCTTTTGTTTGCATTGCGCTCGCGTACGAGCTTCTCCTCCAACTCCTTCTCAGCCTGCTCGGCTTCCTCCTTCTCGCGCTCCTGCTGCGCCTTGAGCTGCGCGTCCTTACCTTTTGTAGCGCCTGTCGCTTTGGTCTTCTTGGCCTTGGGCGCGGGGGTCGCAACCACGGCGGCGGCCGCGGCCTCTTTGGCGGCGACCAAGGTCTCGTGAAGGCGGAAGCGCGGGCTGTTTGGCGGGAGCGGCTCGACGAACACGTCGAGGTCGACCGCATGTGCCACTTTCCCCAACTTATCCTTGAAGAGGACGTCGAAGTTGTGTTGCTGGCGCGAGACTGCGTGATGAAGGTGCTCACCGCGCACGACCGTCTTCATCGGACAGGGTTTCGTCGTGGTCACGTGAACCGTAGCCGGCGAGCCGGGCAAGTTCACGCCGAGGAGCGAGACGGCAACTGTGTACGTGCCTGATGTGGACGGCTTCCACTGCACAAGGTACGTCCCATCGTTGTTATCGGTGACCCTCGCACGAATCATGGACGGTCCACGAATGTACACGAAGAAAGGGTCGCCACCCACTGGGCGCTGGACGCCATCCTCGTTGCAGGCCTCAATTACATAGGACGCTTCGCTTCTCACCGTCACCTGCTCCTCGAAACACTTGCCCTTCAGGCGGCATTTCTCCACGACCGTGGGGCGATCGTCACTGGCGACTGGCAGTACCTGTAGCTGCGGCTCGTCAATGATGACGGGCACAACCTCAGCTGCTAGTGCCTTCGAAGACGGCTTTCGAGGAGCCATCAGAAATGCCAACCACCAAAACATTTGGCAAATGTGCAGAGTTCACTGTACATACGAATGCATGCTACGGCTACAACATGTATTTCAGGTGCCTGGGCACGGAGATCCATCAGAACGAGGGAGTTACGAGGGGTTGCTGAGCTCTACCGGAGATCCGAGCGTAGTTGTCTCCCGACCTCCGCACTCGCTTACACTCGCTCGGTCAAACGCGTAAACGAGGCGCGGCCGAAACTGAGAACTGTAACAGTAAAGCTGGAGGTTCACTGGAGGGAGTCATATCTAGGGACCCACAGCGTGTACGTAGATAAATGAGCGCGAGAGAGCGTCTCATTTTCTGCACTAGCTTCGTTTTTCATGACGCTCCCTGACCCAACCCGGACTCGCTGCGCCAATCCATCTCCGGGACCAGATCCTGGTACATTACGCCCCGGGCGGGGAAAACAGGAGCCTGGCCAACTGCATCAAGCTCCTCGAGGACGGCCGTCGTGGCCGCGGGAACTGAGACAGCTTCCCCAGTGGTCGCCGCCAGAATTGCCAGATCCTCCGGAGCCTGTACGACCAGGTCGTGCTGTCCCTCGGCCCAGGCCTCATTGGCGGAGTCGTCAGAAGCTTCTTCAGATTCCGGGTTGCGGAACGACTCCTGCATCTGCTCCAGCAAGACCGCGGTCCGCGGCTCGGTGTTCGACACAAAGACGTGCTCGACCACGGGAGCTCTTGTTGGGAGGGCAAGCGAGCGGCTTCTGTCTTCGGTAGCGATGGGCATGGCAGCGACGCGCCTCGTGCTGCCGCAGCCGCCAAGGATCGCTCTATACCCGCTACGGATCATGCCGATTTGAGGGGGGTGCTGCTGCGGCGCAGGAGGCTGCGGGGGGTGCTGCTGCACGACCCGTCCAACCTGGACGGGCACAGACCCCACAGGTCCGACCCGCGCTAGGCGGCGCGCTAGCTTGCGATGGCGCAGGTAGAGGCGAAAGAAGAGCGCCGTCGTGAGCATGAGTGCGACCGTGACGCCGACGAGAGTGTAGAAGTAGATGAGCATCGGAGATGGCGTTGGGGGTGGCGCCGTCGGCGGGGGCGGCCTTGGGCTCGGTGGCGGTGGAGAGAGAGCTACCAGGCGCAGTGCGGGCGTCGGTGAGAATCGCAGCACATCGATCATCTCAGAATTCAGGCTTTGGCTTGGGTTGGCGAGCAGCTGCGACAGCCCTTGCATCGTGGTCATTCCGTCCGATGGATTGTCACAGAGGATGTGGATGCAGATGCGCACGGTGGCGTCATCGGGAACATCGAGGGAGGTCGACACGAGCACCATCCAGATCTGCAGTACCTGCGCCACGCGAACTCGCAGCTCGTTCACGATAGGGACCAAGTAGTAAGAACCAAATGTCCGGCTTGGCACGAGAATCATCGCCTCAACCAGCATGGCTGAGAAGGGAACCGGAGGTGGAGGCGGAAGCGGAGGCGGGGGCAGTGATGGTCTCGGAGATGGTGACGGAGGTGGAGGAGCTGGTGAGGGCGGAGGGGGGGGCGTCGGGGGCGGTGGTGACGGCGGTGGTGGCGACGGCAGCGGAGGGGAGGGCGGTGGCGGAGAGGGTGGAGGTGGAGAAGGTGGCGGCGGAGATGGCGGCGGTGGAGATGGTGGTGGAGGAGATGGGAGTGGTGGAGATGGCGGAGGTGGTGACGGCGGCGAAGGCGGGCGTGTAATTGTCGGCACGGTGAGTAGCAGGATGTGAATGAAACCCTGCATGTGACGCGCTTGTTGCTAAAATGATGGTGTGTGAGTTGGTGAGTGTGTGCAGACGAGATCGTGTTTCGGTAGGTTTATCAAGTTTGGATAAAGGAACTTGGAAGATTGCAATGCATGCAGATTGCAGTTTGATTCGGCCCGAGAACATGTACATGCAACCTGAACGCTCCGAATCCACGGCGGAATCGAAAGAGTACAACCTTACCTGGGTATGGCATGGGACATCTCTTCGCGCGCTCGAAACCCCCTCTGGTCTCTCGCGACCACTATAAAGGCTGGGGATCTTCAAATGCACTTTTTATCGAGGGGATCGTCGCCCGGTAGGACGTAGGGTTCTCCATCGCCTCTCTCACTTGCAGGCGGGAGCGCAGCTCTTGCATTTGGAGACGCACAGCTGCCTTGAGCTCTGCCAAGCGCAGCTCCTGCCCGCCTGGCGCGCCTAGTGCCGAAGCTTGTAGTGCCTTCCAGTTACCCGTATCGCTGGAGATGCCAGGCGCCCTGGGGATGACCGGCTTTTTCACATCGAAGACCGGAACTTTATCCGCTCCCCCAACTGAGCTCTTCGGGGCGTCCATCCCAGCCCGGACGCCATCCTCGTCGTAAGGGTTCATCTTCTGCAGCACTTCCGTACGAGCCCTCTCAGGACTCGGCATCGGGGCCTCGATCCGATTCCTGACGCCATCCTCGACGTCAGGACTCGGCATCGGGCCTTCCAGCCGAGTCCTGACACCATCCTCCTCTAAATCAGCTTCAGTCGCATCAGTGGTGTACATCTGGCGTGCCGCTTCGCGATTGATCTTAAAGTGCAAGCGCATAGCGAGGGCCTCGCGCTTCAGGCGCTCGGCTTCATCCATGACGTGAGTGAGGGCGAAAACCACCGTGCTCGTGTCTGCGGGCTCGGCCGTTGCATCCGATGGCCTTACCATCTTATCCCATTTCGGCTGAACTGCGAGCACGCGCAGTGGCGAGGAAGCCCGCTCGCGCAGGCTGTTGCGCAGCTCGCGAAGGGCCTCGCGCGCCCTGCTGAGCAGCTTGCGCAAGCCCTCACGCGCATTCTTGAGCAGCTTGCGCAAGCCCTCACGCGCATTGTTGAGCAGCTTGCGCAAGCCCTCACGCGCGTTGTTGCTCTTCTCGCGGGTGTACTCGAGGATGCTCTGCCCTTTGCGGCTCGCGGCGTGCCGGAGGGCGAGGAAGACAATGGCCGATGCGACGAGTACTCCCGTCACAAAGATCATAAAGATCGCGAGCGAGCCGTACCACGTCCCTTGCAAGGAGAGGTTCTGCTCCGGCGGCAAGAGTTCGGTTGTATCCAAGGGAGGATCTGTCCTCTGCTCAACGATTGCCACGTCAAACGATCCCGCCACTCTGCAGTGGCAGACCGCGAAGTCGTCGGTGCTTGCATCCGGATCCAGTTCGCAGACGTTGTACAACCAGCTGGTCGTGCTGGACCACATTGCACAGCGCGATGTCTCCTTGCATGCCGATCCGGCCCATGGCATCGGACAGGTGCAGCGGTTGTTCATACAGCGACCGACAACCGCCACGCCCCGCGAAGTAGTGCCGCACTGGTAGTCGTAGGTACAATGACCTCCGCCAGGGTGGCGTGGCAGCCGAACTGTCGTGACTCTAGTCATGTCAAGCTGGGTATTTTCGACCTGCATGAGTCGGCGTGCACTCGGCGGCGGCAAAGAGGTAGTTTCGACCTGCATGAGTCGGCGTGCACTCGGCGGCGGCAAAGAGGTAGTTTCGACCTGCATAAGTCGGCGTGCACTCGGCGGCGGCGGCGAAGGGGAAGGGGGGGGAGGCAATGGCGATGGCGGC
>JWZX01003311.1:0-43904 GCA_001275005.1 Chrysochromulina tobinii | reverse complement strand
GTGCAAGCGCTCGCGCATCGCCCTCGCCTCCGCCAACACACCCTCGCTCGCGAGTGCGTGGTGCTCCTCGATCGCACCGACCAGGCCCTCGTACTGCGCGGCCGCCATGGCCACACGTAGCGCCTCGTCGGCGGCGGCAGAAGGAGCATGAGGACACACGACGTCCTCGTCGTCGCCAACCGCCGCCGCCACCTCGTTGTCCGCCTCGGCACTGCGAGTCGCGGCCGCTGACGCACTCGCTACCGACGCTCTCGCCTCGCTCGCCCCTGCCTGCTTGGCTTTGGCTTTCTTGCTCGCTTTCTTCGTGTGCGCCTGCTGCTTGTGCGCAGCCTCGGCCTCCTCCTCAGCCAGCAGAGCCGCAGCGGCGAGCTCGGCTGCCCGCTCGGCTGCCGCACGCTCCGCACTCGAAACCGGAGCGCCCGCAGCGATCGTCGCAGGTGCGCGGCCCCTGCTGCGCAGGAATCTTGCGATGACGGTGTGGCCTTGGGCCTCTGCGAGATCGAGGGCTGTGCCCGCAGCGCATCGCAAGTCGGTGCGTGCGCCAGCATGCACGAGCAGCTTGACTATGTCGCCGTGGCCTTTGATGCAGGCGGCCATCAGAGGCGTGCCGCCGTTGCTGTCTGCCTGGTCGACGGCGGCGTGGGCGTTGAGCAGCAGCTTCGCGCAGTCGCCGTCGCCTTTGATGCAGGCGGCGAACAGAGGCGTGACGCCGTCGCTGTCTGCCTGGTCGACGGCGGCGTGGGCGGCGAGCAGCAGCTGTGCGCAGTCGCCGTGGCCTTTGTCGCAAGCCATGATCAGAGGCGTGGAGCCTGTGCTGGTTGCCTGGTCGACGACGGCGTGGGCGCCGAGCAGCAGCCGCACGCAGTCGCCGTTGCCTTTGACGCAGGCGACGATCAGAGGCGTGACGCCTTTGCGGTCTGCCTGGTTGACGGCGGCGTGGGCGGCGAGCAGCAGCTGGACGCAGCCGCCGTTGCCTTTGCCGCAGGCGGCGATTAGAGGCGTGAAGCCATTGCGGTCTGCCTGGTTGACGGCGGCGTGGGCGGCGAGCAGCAGCCTCGTGCACGTAGGGTGACCAGTCTCACATGCACGAAGCAGGCAAAGGCCGAGATCGGCCGCTCCTGTCACCCTGTCGATGAGGTCCACAGCCTTGGCCTCGTCGCCGCGACGGAGCGCGTCGACCATCGCGTTGGCCGCCACGATGCTGCCACTCGCGTCCATGGATGAAATCCGAAAATGGTAACATTGGTCATGGACAGACAAGAAACTAAGGACCCTTAGCGGAAAGAACCAACGAGAGACCTATTTCAGCCGAAGGGGCTGCAGCCGCGAGGGGCGCTGCACTGCCGCGGGGAATGCAGCCGAGAGCGCCGCTGGCACAGCTGTGGTCTCTAACTCTTTAGAATGGACGGCCTCAGAACGTTGAGCCGCGAGAAGAATGGGGGCCGAGTGGCCGCGGGCGGGGGACTCGATGCAGCACTTTCTTGGCGTGCTGTACTGCATCAAATCGACCTAGGATTCCTATCGGTTTTGGGAGGGGGGGGTTAAAGGGGGGTGTGGTTTGGGAGGACGCGTGCACGAGCGACCCCTTTTCCGAGCATCCTCTCGCGCTCGGAAGCTTGCAAGACGAGTTGCGGACAGGATGCCAGGTTCTTGCCAAGCTGAACTCCTGGCTGAGCTCCTGGCTGAGGACGAGCGAGATCTCCTCGATCACCAGTCGGATGAGGAGCTCAAGCACTCGCTCTTCACTGTCGCAACGTCGAAGCTCAAGAAAAAGCACCGCGACGACTTCGAAGCACGCGGGTTTCAGTTGAACGACCCTGAATCGGAGGGCTTCCTCAGGTACGCAGAGCCAACAGCGATCGCAAAATCGGACTTGAGCAACAGAGCACTGTGCGTCGACGTCTACACGAGCGAGTCCCTCCACGTTGAGCCGACGCCGGCGAAACGCAAGGTCAAGATGATCCAGCAGATCACTGCGGCGTGGGAGCAGAACAAGGATGGTGCAACGCCACCACACAAGCGCGGTGTTTGCTCCGAGGCCAACTACAAGGTGTTCACAGATGCTGGCGTCGCACTTGAGGATGCACAGTGCTGTGTGTTTGCGCTTTCCTTCTACACGGGTTCGGGCAGCAATCAGGCGTCGCGCGGCGCTTCTCTGCAGGTGCGCAAAGGCAATATGATGATGAATAACGAGGGTGAGGTGAGCGAGTACCTCGATAAGTATAATCACATCATCTATTTCCTCTCCATGGCACTTCGCAACCTGCCTTACTACTGGGGCTACTGCGTGCGCTACATTACCTTGAACGACGACACTGCCGCGATTTACGAGCCAGGCAGCGTCATCACGTGGATGCAGTTCTCAAGCACGAAAAAGGGAAGCGAAGCTGCGAGCTCATTCAGAGGCCGCAACTGCAAGTTTATCATCTGGTCGATCAAAGGGCGGCACATCGCGCGCTTCTCCAATTACGCTGCAGAGGAAGATGAGGTGCTCTTCACGCCCTTCACTCGGCTGCTGGTGATCAAGCGCGAGCACTCCGATGGCCATTACGTCATCCACTTGCGCGAAGTGGAGCTGGGCCTCACTACTAAGGGCTTACCGCTGCTGTGGGTGGACGACAACATCCTTGGCAAGGAGTTTGAGATGAAAGCGATGATGGAAGAGGCCATGGTCAAAGCTGGCCGCGAGATCAAGTACATTCTGAAGCCGTCGACGCACCTCGCTCTCGCGTTCCTTGAGTCTTGGTTTGGGCTGCAAGTGAGGAAGAACGGCCATTTTCGTGTGATTTCGGACATGGGTCGGCCAAGGGAGCCGGAGGGTACGCACGCAGGGGCAATCCTCGCGCGTGAGATATGGGGGTTGAAGCTATCCGTGCCAATCATGATCTTCACGAGCAACGCAAGCGCTGGGCTGAGCAAAGTGGGCGAGAAGGCGCCCAACGTGACAGCCAGGGTGCTCACGTCGCCGGAGAAGGGCAAGCCCAAAGCGAACGAGGTGCTCATCACACATAGCCACAAGGCCGCCTTTGCCTTTTGCAGTTTCGAAGGGGCTGCATCTTCTGTTTCTTCACCTGCCGCCTGGTCCTGGCTCGACGACGGCGACCGGTGGAAGCCATACGAGGGCGCCTTGGCCGCGAGCATCGAGGCAGCCTTTGGGGACGCAAAGCGCGTCACGGTGGACCTGCACGCCGTCAGTACAGGAGCGAGAGTTTCAGGCAAACACAGCTCCACTTACGTCATCAACTTCGACGAAATGATGCAATACAACATGAGCACAAAGTTCGGTCGGCCCGTCCGTCGCGAGGTCCCGGCCGATCCGGCCGTCGATGGCACGTGGGAGTGGCAGGACACGGACAGCAGCTGGAAGGCGTACCATCCGTCTGCCTGCGGCCAGATCGCCCTCGCCCGTCGCGCGGGCCGCCAAGGCACTCTCCTGTACGCCGGCCGCTGGAACTACTGGGTGGATTTTAGTCGTTCGGTGCAGTCCAACATGAGCACGCACAAAGAGCGGCCCATCCGCCACCGCGCCTGAGGGCAGCACGGGTGGATGGCCCTGCGCGGCGCAGCGAGCTAAGAGGCGTTTCGTGAGGCGCTTTACCCCCATACACTGGTCTGGGCTCGACACGTTCCGGCCCGAATAAGACGATAATCCGTGTGCGCGTGTGGCGTCCGGTGTGGCCTTGACTGTAGCGTACTGATTCTGGGGTGCCACAGCAGCCCTGTGGGAAAGCGATGTGTGGTGTATCCAAGCTCATAGTACTACACTTTAGTAAATGGGGGTGTCTTTTGTGCTCTGTGCGTCTGTCATTGGCCCCGCTTTGGACACAGAGAGTTCTCATTTCCGATCTGGCACTCGCTAGTGTGCATGAGTTTGCACAGCGTGTGGTGCACTCAGACCAGTAGAGTAGATCCGAGTAGAGCCGTCGAAAGCGCGGCCCGCTCGGTCGCTCCGCACCTCTGGTGCACTTGATGGCGCTCGCTCGACTGCTTGGAACCACCGAGAGACCTATGTCAGAACCATCTGTGAACGACGCTATGAAACAGACAACGAGAGACCTATGTCAGAACCATCTGCGCCATGCAGCGCGCCAGCGACTGCGCGCTTGCGCCCTCGAGCACGTCCTCATGCTCGCCTTGCACGCAACCACCCGCGATGTCGATACGGTGCGGCACGCCCCCGGGCGCCGGCTTCAGGACCTCGTAGAGCGCGACGGCCTCCTGCACCTGGACGTAGTCGTCGCCCGGCGAGTGCAGCAGCATACACGGGCCCACCGGCGCCGCCTGTGCCGCAACGGCCGTGGGCGAGTTGGCGCGCCAGTCGGGGTTCTCGGCAGGCTCACCAAAGGCTTGGCGCGTGGGGCAGCTGAAGCGGCCCTTGAAGTGCGCCTCGTCGTAGGCGTCCCAGAGCGAGGCGTTGTAGATGCCTTCGACGCCCACGAAGCCATCGGGCGGCGCGCTCTGCGCGGGCGCGAGCTCTGCCCAGCGCATCGAGAGCAACAGCGCGAGATGGCCGCCTGCAGAGTGGCCGCCGAGGAGATGGGCTTGGGCGGGTAGCAGGGCCGTTGCATGGGCAAAGGCGCGCGCGAGGCTGCCCGCCTGCCTCGTTACCGTCTCGTTGCAGCGTGGGTCATCTTCGATGCAGCAACCTCCCAGGTCTTGCGAGTACGGGTAGTCCACCGTCGCGCAGGCCACCGCCTGCTCGGTGGCCAAAGCGGTGCACACCTCGTCGATTTCGATGCGAGAGCCACTGCACCACAATCCGCCGTGAGCAAAGACCACAAGGCGAGATATGGGATGGTAAGGGGGCACGTAGAGGTCCATGCATTCACAGCTCGGGCACGTCGAGCAATTCCGCGTGGCGCCGTAGCTCACGTTGCGCAGCACTTGCATGGCTCGAGGCCGCGGAGGTCGCAGGCGCCAGCGTCACGCAGTCCCAGATGCAATCCAGGGACGCGACCAGTGGACCCTTGGCGCACGTGTGTGGACGGAGGACGTTCTCTCATATAGGAATTACAATTGCACCAAACTTGGACTTTCGCTTCCACATAACGAGGGGTACATCCGGGTGCCTGCCATCCCAAGTTTCATCGCGCTGCGGGAATTCTTGCCAGTCTGTCTCGACCGCGAAAATGAAACGGCAATTTCCGGCGCAGAAGACGGAAAAATGGTCCCATGATTACTGTGGTGGCAACCTTTGTGCCCGCCGCCGAGGACGACGAGGAGGTTCTGGAGGTCGAAGCCGAGGCTGATGACGAGGTAGACGAAGAGGTCGAAGTCGAGGTCGATGAGCCTGAGGTCAAAGTCGAGGCTGATGTGAGCATGCACCGAAAGAGCGCCGCCAAGAAGAAGAAGAGAGATGCCAGAGGTCATCGTGATGCCAGAGAGAGCGCCAACAAGGAGGCGTCGGACGTGAAGATGACTTGGGTGAGCTGTGATGCGTGCCATAAGTGGCGGCGGATGCCGGTGTCCGACGCGGCTCTGTTGTCGACCGACTATTGGGCTTGCTCGATGATGGGCACCCTCTTCCGACGCATGAACTGCAATACGCCACAGGAGAATCCCGATGAGGACGACGAGGAAGACGAGAGGAGGACAAAGAGGAGGACGAGAGAGTTGCCCGAGGGCGTTGCCAAGCTCTGGGTCCAGTGCGAAGATTGCACCAAGTGGCGGAGCCTCCCGGTCGGTACTACTGTGGGCGAGGGCCAACATTGGGTCTGCGCCATGAATCCGCGCAGCTCGCACAGCCGTTGTGAGGTGGCGGAGGAGAAGCTGGACGACGACGAAGCCGAAGCAGAGGACGCTGCTGTCGCCGACGCCGAGGCCGCCGCCGACGAGGCGCTTGCTGCTGTCGAGGCCGCTCAGAAGGCGGTGCTCAGCGTTCGAATGGAACTGGAGCAGGCGCAACAGGAGCTCAGGAGAGCCAAGGAGGCGTCAACGGCAGCGGCAGAGGCGGTGCGAGGAGGCGAGGCGACGCTCGAGAAGGCCGAGGCGGACGCCGAGGTCGAGGCAGCGGCGGTCGCGGAGGAGGAGCTGGCAGCGGCGGCTGCCGTGGCGGCGGCGATTGAGGCGGCAAAGGCCGAGGCGGCGGCGGCGGCGGCGGCGTGGATTCGGGCGCGCGACCAGCGCGCCGCGCTGGCTGCAGCGAAGGCGGCTGCGGCAACGTCAGAGGAGCACCCTGGTCATGAGGGTAAAGAGGCTGCGGCAAAGTCAGAGGAGCACCCTGGTCATGAGGGTAAAGAGGCTGCGGCAAAGTCAGAGGAGCACCCTGGTCCTGAGGCTAAAGAGGCTGCGGCAAAGTCAGAGGAGCACCCTGGTCCTGAGGCTAAAGAGGCTGCGGCAAAGTCAGAGGAGCACCCTAGTCCTGAGGCTAAAGAGGCTGCGGCAAAGTCAGAGGAGCACCCTGGTCATGAGGGTAAAGAGGCTGCGGCAAAGTCAGAGGAGCACCCTGGTCCTGAGGGTAAAGAGGCTGCGCAAGGCTCCTCGACCGCAGCTGTCATGCTGGACAGGGCAGAGCCCTCTGCCGCAGATGGAGCCCAACACGGCGAAATCGATGGAACGAACGATGTGATGACGCGCGCCAAGGCCATGGGAGAGGCTAAGGCGATGGAGCTGCTGGAGAGGGCCGAGGCGGCGAAGCGAGGCGGCAACTGCAGCCTGGTGGTGCACGAGTGGAGCATCGCGTACGTCCTACGCCCTCCTGGCAGCTGCAGCCGCGGGGACATTTATATGGTGGACCCGATAGATGGCGAAGTGATTCGGTCGATGGTGGGTCTGAAGCGGAAGCTGGGGCTGGCCCCTCTTGCACCATCCCGGGAGGGACGCAGCTCGATGCCCCTCGCAGCCTTCCTCCCACAGGCGGCGGCGGCGGCGCCATCTGTCCCCGGCACGCGCCGTCAAAAGGCGTTGGCGCGGCCAAAGGCGGAGGCCGCTCGAGAGGCACGCCGGCAGTTGGCGAGGTTGGAGGCAGAGGACGAGCGAGCCAAGCACACGGAGGCAGCCGTGGCGCTTCATGTGGAACATCTCGCCACCAGGGAGATCGCGGCCGTTACGGCGGCCGACGAGGCAGTGGCGGCCTTGAGAGAATGCGAGCGGCAGGTTGCAACAGCTTATCAGGCGGCGCGGGCAGCCGAGCAGGCGCGGCGGGCCTCTCGAATGCACGTCTGCTTCGCCGTAGGCTGCAGGGAGAGGTTTGCTGACGCAGCGGCCTTGAGACTCCATGAGGCACGCGCGCATCGGAGGAAGACCTCAATCCAGCTGAGGTCTAGCTGAGAGGGCTGTGAGAATCTCGCTTTCAAACGTGTGAATAGTAAGTGAAAAGTCGAGTTTCGGCAATCCCAAACTTGCCCTAAATAGTCGCAATTTTGACGTCGTGCAGGACGCGGCGCCACACGCACGCGCCCGCCACGCCGCCACCCCGGTACTAAAGCCCGAGGGACGGGATATTGTTTGAGGCCGAAGGTGCTCACGGTGGAGCAGGCCCGCAGGTGGGAGCGCGTGACGAGCCTGCTCAGATTACGAGATGGCAGGCTTCTTGCCCTCGGTGTTTCAGCTTCGCTTGCGATTGCACGAGGCAGAGGCCGCCACATCCGCCCGTCCAGTCCTCGTCATTGCTGTGCTCTCGCTTTTGGTGGCACTGATCTGCCGCCGCTCGCTCACACGCGGTCTCAAGACCCTGCCCAATGAGATGTCGGCGCGCTCTCGGCCTCCGACCGATTTCAGCGGCGTCTGGCTCAACGTCACCCTCAGTGGCGATCCGTGGGCATTCTACGCGGCGATCGGCGTCGCCAAGGATGAGATCGAGAGCTTCGCCGCCATCAACTTTGGCCTCAACAGGATCACACACACGATCAAAATGGACGCCTCACGGATCACGACGACGATCAATCACCCGTCCATGGTGACATTGAGCCACGAGCTTGACGGGAAGGAGCACGTGACCACCGCCTCGACGGGCGCGCAGGAGCGGTACACGGCGGTTTGGGAGAGCGGTGGCGCGCTGCTGCTGACGCGCCAGCAGCCGAGCGCGTACGACTGGCGCCGCTCGCTGCGAGCCGATGATGAAATGGTCCTCGAGCTCATGGCCGCCGGTGGTGGGCCGACCCTCACACGAAGGTTTAAAAGGGCTTAAAAAAGGGCGGAATAGAAGGATGTGGGTGCGGACGCGTCGTCGGGTGCAGCAAGCAGGCACACAAAAATTTTGCATGCAAACCTGTACCGAAATCCCTATATTTGGATGCGTCCGCGCGTCAACGTCACACGCGTGCGTTTTCATCCAATGCTGTTCTTCGCCATAATCGCTCTCGGACTCGCGCTCGCAGCGTGTGCTGACTTGCACGATGCCGCGAAGAAAAACGACGTCAGTCAGCTGAAGTCATTGATGGCGGAAGGGCATTCGGTCGATGCGCGGGACGAACGAAAACAAGCCACGCCGCTGCACTGGGCTGCCAGGAACGGCCAAACGGAGTCTGTTGAGGCATTGTTGGCGGCGGGTGCATTGGTTGATGCGCGGGACCAAGATGAGTCGACGCCGCTGCACTTGGCTGCCGAGTGGGGGCGTACGGAGTCGATCAAGGCGTTGTTGGCGGCGGGGGCGGCGATTGATGCGCAGGACCAAGATGAATCCACGCCGCTGCACATGGCCGCAAGTACGGGCCAGACGGAGGCCATCGAGGCTCTGCTGGCGGCGGGTGCACCGGTCGATGCGCGGGACGAAGATGGTGCGACACCGCTGCAGGTGGCAGCGTTCAACGGCCATGCGGAGTCGATTCAGACGTTAGTAGCAGCGGGTGCATCGGTTCATGCGCGGGACGACGGCAACGCCACAGCGCTTCACGTGGCGGCCGAGAAGGGCCATGTTTTACTGATCAAGGCGTTGTTAGCGGCGGGTGCGGCGATCGAGGCGCAGGAGCACGAGAGCATCACCCCACTGCATTTGGCCGCCAAGTTTGGCCAAACCGACTCGATCGAGGCTCTGGTGGCAGGGGGTGCGTTCGTGAACGCACTGACCGACGAGAAGGCCACCCCGCTGCACTTGGCCGCGTATTACGGTCATACAGAGTCGATCCGGGCGTTGGTGGCGGCGGGTGCGTCGGTCCATTCGCGGGACGATGAGAAGTCCACGCCGCTGCACATGGCTGCAGAGATGGACCATACGCAGTCGATTCAGGCGTTGGTGGCGGCCGGCGCGTCGGCGGAGGCGCAGGACATCAACAAAGCCACGCCCCTGCACTTGGCGGCGAAGCACAAAAACAAGAAGTCGTTCAAAGTGCTCATGGCGGCTGGTGCGTGGCATGAGGAGCTGTGAGATGTGTATGCAAGAAAGGGGAAGCAAGCAAGAAAAGCAGTAAAGGGGGAAGCCCGGCGTTCTAGGTACAATTGTACGGAATCGAAAGAGTTGTCGTCTCACAACGTTCACAGAAACGCCGAGCTCAGAACTCGCGTGTTTATATTCACGTAAATCTATGGCCGACGAGCACCCGGTCGAGTACGTCGTCTGCGTCCCGGGCGGGTTCGAGGATCTGGCAGCCGCGTGCATCGCTCAGCAGCTTGGCATACCTGTGTCCAGCATCACGCCCGTGTGCGTTCCGCCGCGTAGCGATAATTGGGGTGCCAACTGCGACGTCTCGGTGCCGGGCCATGTCTTTCCGGGTCAAGCGGGTGTTGGAAAGTTGCTCTTCTCGCTGCCACGGCCATTGGACGCCGACGGCTGGCGCACACAGCGCATGGCGCTCACGCTGCTCCCGTGCATATCCGCACTCTTGGCGCCGATCGCATTCGCGTCAGGGCTGCCGCTTACTGCGGAAGCCGTCGCGCTGACGAAGCAGGTGATGGGCGCAGCGGCGGACCGCTGGGCGAGCGCCGTACGCACGTGGCGCCACTGCCGACTGGAGCCGCTGCATGCAGCGCCCGCTGACGATGCGCTCAGCTTCCGAGCGAACGCGGTGCGTGATGGCATGCATGCGTTCAAGTCGGTCGACCTGGCGCAGGCCATCGGAGCCGCGGTGCACTTGCAGCGTCGCCTACGTGTCGACCTGACGGGATTCGACCTGGAGGTGGTCGCGTTCCTGCTGCAGGGCGAGCTGCTCGTCGGCATCAATCTCATCAGCGGCAAGTCCATGAAGTGCAATCCTCTGAGTGCCTCTAATGACCTCTAATGACCTCTAATGACCTCTGATGACCTCTGATGACCTCTGATGACATCTGATGACCTCTGATGACCGCTGATTACCTCTGATGGTCGCCCTCATCAGGTAAGTCCATGAAGTGCAGCATGGCGCCCGAGCCCCGACCCCTACTACCCTACGCGGATTGCACCGCGCGGCTTCGCTCATCGACAGCGTATCTGATGCTGCGGCTGGCGGGCGTGGCGCCGGGGGACGTGGTGCTCGATCCGATGTGCGGAATTGGCACCGTGCCACTCTGATGGCCTCTGATGGCCTCTGATGGCCTCTGATGGCCTCTGATGGCCTCTGATGGCCTCTGATGACCTATGATGACCTCTGATTGCGCCCCTCATCAGGTGTGGGATTGGCACCGTGCCACTCGTGGCCGCCGCCCAAACCTGCTGCGGCTGTGCCATCGCCGGGGACATCGACGAGCACGTGTTGAGGCAAGCTGCCGCCAACGGTCGCCACCTTCACACGGCGCATGCACATGCCGCTCGGGACGGCGCGCCGTACCTCGCGCTCGGAGATCTGGCCTCCATCGCAGAGCGACGAGGGCTCGCCCCGCCCGAGACGACGCCTCCGCCCAAATTAGGTAACACGATGCCCGAGACGGCGCCGCCACCGCCCGCGACGGCGCTCCCCGCGCCGCTGAGCGCCGCCGAGCTTGCGTGGCATGCGGCGAACCGCCCGATACGGCGCCGTACGGGCACCGCGCAGGCAGGCGGGGTTCTGCCGTGCATCTGGTCGGCGCACCAGATTGGCCTGCGCCACGCCTGCGTCGATGTGCTCATCGTGGACCTCCCCTTTGGGATTACGCACAAGGTGCGAGGCGGCGGCGGCGGGCTGCGCCATCTCTACCACACGGCGATGCACGAGGGCGCGCGCGTGCTCCGTCCGGCAGGTCGGCTCGTCGCCCTCGCCGTCTCACGAAAGACCATGGCGCCCCCCTTTGAAGACCCGGTACACGCGCCGTTGTGGGCGTCGGTTACATGGCGGCACGTCAATTGCGGCGGCTCCTTCTCGTGGGTCGTTCACGCCGTCCGGAGCTCAGTGCTGTATGCCAGCGTGCGGCAGCAGCTCCATCCGCCGCCGCCGCCGCCGCGGCCGGGAGGGCAGCCTTTGTATCTGCGGGGGCTGCCGGCTTCGTCACAGCCGTCACAACCGTCGGCTTCTTCACTGCCGGCTTCGTCACAGCCGTCACAGCCGGCCTCGGCACAGCCGGCGTCGGCGACGTACGCACTTGAGACGGAGAGGCAGACGAAGACGAGGGAGGCAGAGAGGCAGAGGCGGGAGAGCTCCCGGGAGAAGCTCCCCGCCCCCCGAATAGGCAAAGCCGAGCAGCAGAGGCGAGCAGTGAGCCATATCCCAGAGGCACGTAAGGAGCTCGATGCTGCGCCGCCTGCCTCTCGCCCAACTGCGGCGCCAGCTGAGCCTCAGAAGCCCACGTCGCCTGTCACGTCGCTTGGGGCTCATTCACATTCACATTCACAGTCGCCTGTCACGTCGCTTGGGGCTCATTCACATTCACATTCACAGTCGCCTGTCACGTCGCTTGGGGCTCATCGGACAGAGAAGGCTGAACGGCGGGTAGCGAGGCGAGCGGCGGCGCGCGAACAAACGAAGTCGACGGCGACGAGCTCGACGCCGTGTTGGGCGCCGCCGCTCGAGAGAGCGCCGTGCTGGGCGCCGCCGCTCGAGACGGCGCCGCCGCTCGAGCGGTTGCCATCACACGACGACGGCTTACCGTTCTTCCTGCTGAGCCTGCTGCCGCGCTGGTGCACTGCCGGCCCGCTCTCCCTCTGCGGCATGCGCGACGCGCTGTGCCTGCGGCTGTGCATGTGCCCGTGCGAATAGCACCGGGGGATCGGTGGACGGTGCGTGGTCGGGACGACGGACATCCGATCGAATTCAAAGGCACGAAGCGACCGTCCGTCCCACCGGGACGCGGCTAAAGTTTGTGTTTGATATGTTTGTGTTTGATATCTTTGCTCTGGCACGCACACGCTTGTAGTAGCGAGTAGCTCATCACTGATCACACGCTTCCACACGCAGCACGATCAAGGCGTTAGGTAAATACTCGGAGCGCAGACGAGTCGATTTTCGTATGTATACGAAGTAGAGGAGGGGCGCGCAAGGTCGACGTACAACGCTACAAAACTCAAAAGTCTAAAAGACGCCACACGACACAGCGCTATCGTATACAGCTGTGCTAGGGGGCGTCGTTATCCCAATATATACAGTGTGACGCCACACCAGTATCCAGCTGTGCTAGTGGGCGCGCCGGCTTATCGGAACAAACGGCCAAAGTATCACCCATAATCTAGTGTCGACTGGCTCAGAAAAGCTTGGCCCCCGTCACGAGCTCTTGCACGACCATTCCAGTCATCGCGATCATCGCCAATCGGCCATTGTTCAGCTCTTTGGTCTGCATGGCCAACAGCTCCGTCTTACTTTGGGGCTGAAGGCCGAGCGGATCGAAGCCCAGGTCGCCTGGGATGTGGTCAGCCTTGATCGTGAACGGGGACTGCTCGACTTGGAGTGGTGGCGCTTGGTCATCCGCGAGTAACGCGTAGAAGCCTTTCGCAGAGATGGGTGAGTCGAAAGATGAGATGCTTCGCACCTCAAAGGCCGACACTGCCGCGAGCACCAGGGGCCAGAACGTTTGCAGCGGCGTCTGCTGGAAGGCGATGTAAGAAGGCAAGTCGATATTGCCGCCAAAGAGCGGATGAAATTGCTCCGCAAGAGGAAAGCCGACGGCAGCGAGCATTGCGACTCGGCCGTGCTTGATTTCGACCTCCCTATAGAATCGGACCCGTCCCTGTGACGCAGACGTACTGAATCCGGCAGGATCCCAGAATCCGAGAGGTGCGGAGACACCGGCGAGCGACCGCACATCAAATTGCTCCTCAAAATTGGCCCAGCGTTGCATCTCCTCGACGGAAGCGGAAGGCTCTATCACGGGAGAGTTAGCATCGCACGCGATGATGGTTGCGCGGCATGGTGGCGCTAGGGACCGGGACCGGACTTGTTGGCCCAACATAATACACGACATTAATTGCGGGAGATTTTTCAGAACAAGCCCCATCGCGCCGCTCGGCTTTCCCGTAGCGTACATGTATCAAAACTACGAACGCTCCTCGAACTGACCGAACGCCGATTCGCTGCCTTTGCATAAAGAACGATTACTGCGTTTCCGCCCCAAAACGTCGTGAGCCGTGTCAGGTCTGGGGAACAAGCAATTCGGAACAATGTCGGATGAACGATGTTAGCCGAACGATGAGCATGAGTCGAAGTGACCATGTCGAAGACGGAGATGTTTGATGACAAGATCACACATAAAGCATAGCCACACCGCCATAGGGCCATAGCTGATTCACCGGCACCACACACACTCCACGAGACAGCATCAGTTCCATCAGAGACTCTCCGCACGTACCACGTCGGACGCACGCCCCCCGCCCCCCCACTGTGATCTCGCGCCTCGCGCGCGCCGCTCGCCGGGCGCCATCTACACCGACTGCGCGGCAGCCCACGGGCCGCACACCTCACCTAAAGCC
This sequence comes from Chrysochromulina tobinii, assembly GCA_001275005.1. Lineage (NCBI taxonomy): Eukaryota > Haptophyta > Prymnesiales > Chrysochromulinaceae > Chrysochromulina > Chrysochromulina tobinii. The sequence continues at coordinate 30,181 of JWZX01003311.1, read as the reverse complement.
CGGCCCGAGCGCCCCGAGCGACCCGAGCGATTGAGAGAGGATCCTCCCCCTTTCGAGTATCTGCCCCTGCCCTCGCTCGCACGGGCTCGTGAATCGCCCACGGGTTCGTCAATGCATGCGCGCTTACAGCTCGTCCTTCTCCTCCTCGTCCTCGCCCTCGGGCGGCGGCTCATCATCGTCGCCCGCAGGGGCGTCCTCGGCCGGCTTGTTTGCCTTGTCCCAAGCCTCCTTCTTCTCCTTCTCGGCATCGGCCGTTGGCTTCCACAGCTTCGTGCCCTGCGCGATCGCGTAGTCGAGGTCGTCTGTAACGAGGATGTTGTCGAAGATGGTGCCGTTGTTGACGATCCAGAGCTCGAAGCCAACGTGGGTCGAGTCATACGCGGCCAGCTGCACGCCCTCCTCGTAGTCCTTGTTCGCGATCTGCTTGGGCTTCCACTCGCCCTTGTACGCCGGGTTCGCGACCTTGGGGGCAATCCACTCGCCCTTGAACTCCGGGTTGTCGATCAAGGGGGGCTCCCACTCTCCATCGTCCTCGTCGTCCCAGTCCGCAGGCTTGGTCGCGTCGGGGTCGGGGATCTGCGCCGGGATGTCGTCGTACCCGTCGGGCTTCTTCGCCTCGGGGTCGTTCATCTCGGGCTCATCCACCCAGTCGGAAGGCTTCTTGTCCTCCGGATCGTCAATCGTGGGCTTGGGCAGCGGCCAGTCCTCCACAATCTTGCCCGAGGCTTTCGACTTCTGGTCGAAGAAGATTTCGTACGTGCCGTCTGGCTTGAAGCTGAACGTGTACAGGTGGGTGTACTCGTTCTTGTCCGAGTACTCGAGGCTCACCTGATGAGGGAGGCAATCAGAGGTCATCAGTGGCAAATCAGAGGTCATCAGTGGCAAGAAGTGGCAATCAGTCATCTCGAGAACTCGAGGCTTACCTTCTCGGACTTCAGCAGGTTCTTCCCCTTGTGGTTGAAGATGGCGTGGATGTGCGACACATCGTAGCTGCGCACGCGAGAGGCACCGGAGGCGCAGGCGACAGGCGCGGGTGAGCGAGCGGCGCAAGACGAGCGGGAGGGGGGGGCCGCCGAAGGACCGAAGAGGGCGGCGACGAGGGGACAAGACGGGGCACGGCGTGCTTGCAAGCACGGTCGGGCCCTCCTCACTCCTCCACCCCGGGCACGTCTTCGAGGCGCGCGTGCGCGAGCGCATGCGGCCACGTACCCGCACAGGTCGGGGCCGAACATGACGTTGTACTCGTCGTCGCCGCTGAACTTGGAGTAGTCGGCCTTGTCGGGCAGAAGCTTGATGTAGCCGCCGCCGCAGTACGCGTACTGGTGGTTCTGCACCTTGGCGGAGAACTGGACGACGAGGGGCTTGCCCTTGGACGAGGCCATCTTGGGCATCTTGCTCGTGATCGAGTAGAAGCGCATGTCCTCCGTGCACGTGAGGCCCTTCTCCGCCTCCTCATCCACGAACCACTTGCCGCTCGTGACCGCAAACTTGCCCATCTCCTTGCCGGGAGGCGTGCCCGCCTGCCAGCGCGACTCCCAGTCGCCGCTGAAGTTCTCCTCGAAGTAGACCTCGGCCGTGACGGCCGCAAGCAGCAGCGCAAGCACCGAGAGAATCTGCATCCTGAAGCCTGATGCGAGTGGATGGAGAGATGCGGGTGAGCGCGCGCGACGGCGTGCGGGAAGGGGCGCGCGGCAGACGCGCGCGGCGGACACGCGGTTAGCAGGCTCGACGAAGGGCCTTTCGAGGGTGCGTGCGCGGCCGGCGAGGCCCCTTCGTGCCACCCCGGGGGGGTCGGAGGCAACGCAAATGGGGCTGCCTGCATCGCTTCGCACCGATGACGTGTACGGCAGTCGGAGAGTGACGTGGCGGACAGCCACGTCACTTTTCTCATTTTCTCAACTCGACGACAACGGTAGGGCAGGGTGGACCTCGAAGGCTCGATGTGCTCTTTCCGAGTTCAGGGACCCGCTCCTATTCCAAGCGCACGGTCATGACATCGTATACAAGTAAACTTTGGAAGGTAGTAAACGGTCTGCAACATGTGTTTGTGGAATGTTTTGAAAACGGGACCGCACTAGCGGCCCCATGAGCGCGAGCACGCACGTACGTGGCGTGTTTCGTTTCATCGCTCATGATCGAACGTGCCGCATGAAACTCACAAGAAAGGTCGGCATGAAAAGAGGACGCGGCGCAGCGAGTGTGCGTGCCCGCGAAGCCGGACGCCAATGGCCGCAGTCGCCTCGTCATCATCGAATGAGCCTCTCAACGTGGACAGCATCATTGCCCAGCTGCTTGAGGTGCGAGGCTCGCGCCCAGGCAAGCAGGTCAACCTGAGGGAGTCTGACATCCGCGGCCTGTGCACCTCGGCTCGCGAGATCTTCATGAACCAGCCGGTGCTGCTGGAGCTCGAGGCACCCATCAAGATTTGCGGTGCGTACCGCGCCGCTTACGTGCACGCAGGACGGCCGCGTTGGCGGCCGCTCGCGTTGGCGGCCGCTCTCGGCAGCGCCTCTCTTGGCGGCCGCTGCGACTGTCATGACTCAGCACGCCTCTGCGCTGCCAGCGGCTCAGCCTCGCGCCTGCGGCACCGGCGCGCTTGCCGGCTGCACCCGTCGACCGCACGCACGCGCGCTCACCGCACGCGCGTTTGGCCTTCCGCGCACAGGCGACCTGCATGGCCAGTACTTTGATCTGCTGCGCCTCTTTGAGTACGGCGGCTTCCCTCCAGAGTCCAACTACCTCTTCTTGGGCGACTACGTGGACCGAGGCAAGCAGAGCCTCGAGTGCATCTGCCTGCTGCTCGCGTACAAGATCAAGTACCCCGAGAACTTTTTCTTGCTACGCGGCAACCACGAGTGCGCTTCGATAAACCGCATCTACGGCTTTTACGACGAGTGCAAGCGTCGGTACTCGATCAAGCTGTGGAAGACGTTCACCGACTGCTTCAACTGCCTGCCTGTCTCAGCGATCGTGGACGAGAAGATCCTGTGCATGCACGGCGGCCTCTCTCCCGACCTGCAGCGCCTCGAGCAGATCTCACGCATCATGCGCCCGACGGACGTGCCTGACTCGGGCCTCCTGTGCGACCTACTCTGGTCCGATCCCGATAAGGATGTGTCCGGTTGGGGCGAGAACGACCGTGGTGTCTCGTACACATTCGGGGCCGACATCGTCTCCAAATTCTTAGACGACCATGATCTCGACCTCATCTGCCGAGCGCACCAGGTCGTCGAGGACGGCTACGAATTCTTCGCGAAGCGCCAGCTAGTCACCGTCTTCTCGGCGCCCAACTACTGCGGCGAGTTCGACAATGCGGGCGCGATGATGAGCGTCGATGACACACTCATGTGTTCCTTCCAAATCCTCAAGCCTGCGGAGAAACGCATAAAGCCGCCCCTCGGCGTACCAGGCATGCCGATGGGCATTGCTACCGGTACGTATAGCGGCGGCGCAGGCGCAGGCAGCAGCAGCAGCGCGGGCGCCAGCGGCAGCAGCAGTCCGGCGGGGCTGCAAGGCCCGCCGCCGCCCAAGAAAGCGAAGCAGTGAGGCCAGTCGGCCGCAGAGGCGTGGAGGCTTCGTCAATGGCGCCGTGGCGGGCGTGGAGGCTTCGTCAATGGCGCCGTGGCCGGCATTCGCCACGCAGCCGCCAGAGGCGCGGAGGCGAGTGCGTCTTCTCGAAGTTGGTCTCCTCGCCGATCGCGCCCGGCACGGCGCTTGGTCTCCTCGCTGTACAGAGTCCACAGCCGAGGGGCGTGGGGGCGGATCAAGGGCGGCACATCGCACTCGCGTCTCAGGCGGGCGATCAGGAGATCCTGGCGAGATCTGTCACGAGCGAGACAGCTAACAGAGCACTGTCTCGGTCACTGAAGGTCGCGGGAGAGACACAGAGTTCGTTATTATACAGTCACAGACTGCCGACAGACCACAGCGCGCGGCGACAGAGACCACAGGTGAAGAAGATCGACGGGGGGTTTCGAGCCAAAAAAAATACGTAGGACGACGTGTATTAAAATTATTTGCACGACCGTCCCTCGACCGCGCCGGTACGTAGACGACTTTCACGGTTCTTAACACTGGTTCACTGCCGCGGCGGTCGCGGAACCGACGTGCGACGACCGAGCTCCGGACTGTGCACGGGTCTGCCGGCTGTCCAGGTGCATGCTCCAGGGGTGCGGGCGGCCCCGGCCCGCAGCCGCCCCCCCCGAGCCGTTCCGGCTTCCGCCTTAGACGCTTACGGTCCCGCCAGTAACCCGCCAGCATGATGCCCGCCACAGGCGCGTGGCCCGCCTCACTCTAGGACTACTGGACTAGCGCTCTGATTGTGTGTGCGGGGGGACGAGTCGTATAGAACGCTGCTGTCCGCCACTTTTTCAGTCACTGGCTGTTACATCAGCAGTAATCAACGTTGTGCTCCCCGCTCCAGACACGCGCCGCGGCCACTTTGGTCTTGCTCCGCTCGCTCGCCCTCTAGCGCGCGCGCGCTGGCCGCACGCACACGCAAGACGAGAGCAGCTCGGATGCACGTGCACATGCACATCGCGGCGGCGCGGCCTCTTCCTCGCCGCTCCTAGAGTCCTCACTGGATCTGCGTCGCAGGCGTCTCAAACTTGGCCGGCTCATTCTCCAAGGGAATTGGTGTCTCCGGCTTGGGCAACGCAGCGACGCCCGTCGATCCGAAGCCGCCAGCGCCGCGCTCGGAGTCGTCCAGGTCGTCACAGACCACCACGTCGGGTGTCACGATCCGCTCGAGCACCAGCTGCGCGATCCGGTCGCCGCGCTTCACTGCAAAATCCTCCTTGGCGTGATTGAAGAGGACGACGCCCACTGGGCCGCGGTAGTCGGCGTCGATGACGCCTGCACCCGTATCGATGAAATTCTTGACCGCGAGGCCCGAGCGGGGCGCGATGCGCCCGTACGTGCCCTCGGGGCACGCGATCGACAGATCCGTCTTCACAATGGCCTTGCCGCAAGCGGGGATGATGCAGTCGTGCGCCGCGGAGAGGTCGTAGCCGGCGGAGCGCGCGGTGGCGCGCACCGGGATGGTGGCAAACTCGCTCAGCCTGCGTGCGCGAGCGAAAAGGGATGGGGAGGCGAGTGGGTGACGGTGGGCGCCCGCAGTGGCAAGGAGAGTGCGACAACGGGCACGCACAGCTTGACTTTGAGCAGCGTGCTGGCATCCATCCGTGGGACCTTGAAGGGCTGATCTGCAATGCATTGGGAGAAGGATCAGAACGGTGGGAGTGAGACCAGAGCAGTGGGCTCTCGCGTGTCGGATGCTGGGTCGCTCGGCGTGCAGAGGCGAGGGCGCGCGGTCGTGACGGAGCGCGGCGGCGCGACTTTCCAGTCATTGGCGCGAACGAAGGAGGGTACGTAAGGCGCTCGGCAATTGTGGCGTGCACTGGGCACGAGGAGCGGCATGTTGGTCGCCAAGGAAATCTTGCCGTCCGAATTCTATTTCGTGCCTTTTCTCGCAACTTCAAAACCCGAACATGTCGGCACTCCTCGCCAGCAAGACCTTCCAGGACGAGCTGCGTACGATCTCGAGCGCGCTCCCACCCTGCCATCGCACGCCTGTAGCGCTGATCCGCCATCCGCAGCCAACCGCCGCGCAACGGCTGCGCGACTCGACCTTTCGCGAGGCGCTGCTGGCCGGCGCGGTACCTCTACGAGATCCACGCAAGATGGCCGCGCTCAAGCCCCAGCCGATGTTGTACGAGCCGGATGTGTCGCACATGGCCAATTGCACCCTGTGCATCAACCAAGAGGCAGCGCGCTCTGCGGCGCGCTCGCACGAGCTCGAGCTGCGATCGGGCGCGCCGCACGTGCTCATGGATGAGGCGGTTCTCGACTGGTGGGCACCGGGAGTGGTGCTCGAGCTCGAGCGCCCGCGCAAGGCGCGAGCGAGCTTTCGCATGGAGCTCAAGCAGCGCGGAGCGCGCCAGCGCACCACCAACACCACCACCAACACCAGCGCGCCCAGCTCGAGCGATCGCCGTTCACAGCCCGAGGTCGGACGCATGGCTCATCGTTCACAGCCCGAGGTTGGACGCATGGCTCATCCGGTGCCACGCGAAGGCTTCGGCATGCCTGGGACCGTGCTCAAGGAGAATGGCAAGTTCCGAGCGTGGCTTGGGCAGTCGCGCACGCTGTACTCGGAGTCGTCCGACGGACTCGACTTTTCGCCGCCGCGCCCTCTCCTGTGGGCGCCGGAAGCCAACGCTTCTCTCATTCGCGCGGCTTGGGTGCGTACTGAAAGGGCTGCTGCCGCCGCTGCCGCCGCCGCCGCCGCAGCCGCGGCAGCATCCAGGACGTGGCGTCAGCCACCAGCGCCTCCGTCTCCGCCGTACGCGTCCCAGTACCCCTGGGGTGAGATGACAGGGCTGATGACGCAGCTGCGCGAGCTCGCTCAGGATACGCTCACCGTCATGCGGGATGAGCAGGCGCCTCCTGACGAGCGTTACAAGGCCGCGTTCACTTGCGATAGGCTCGGGCACACCCCGTGGCCGCCCTTTTGGCTGTACGTGGATGACCGCTGACGACCCTCTGATGGCCTCTGATGGCCTCTGATGGCCTCTGATGGCCTCTGATGGCCTCTGATGGTCCGCTGATGACCTCCAATGACCTCCCTGATGGCCTCTCTCTGATGACCTCTCTGATGGCCGCTGATGGCCTCTCTGAGAGGTCTGATTGAATGCGGATTGAAACTCTCACCAGGTACAAGCGTGGTGCGCCGCCGCCACGTCAGCTTTGGGTCGCATGCAAGTGCTCACCACCGCGTGCCCTCTCCCCACAGGTACAAGCGTGGTGCGCCGCCGCCACGTCAGCTTTGGGTCGCCGCTCCACTCTTCAACGGCGAGCGCACCTATACTTGGGAGAGCACGTGCTTGGGCTACTCGGCCGATGGACTTACCTGGCGCCAGGTCCGATGGCTGATTGGGTCTGATGGCTCTGAATGGCTCTGAATGGCTCTGATTGGGTCTGATTGGCATCGATGCCCTCTGACCGAGTGCTCATTCTGCTCGAGATGGCGCATCCAGTACGACCTGGGTCATCAGCATGCAAGTGGGCCGGAGCCCCTCCGATTAGGTGCGTGTGCCACTGATTGCGACTGAGTGCGCCTGTCATCAGCATGCAAGTGGGCCGGAGCCCCTCCGATTAGGTGCGTGTGCCACTGAGTGCGTCTGAGTGCGCCTGAGCGCGCCTGAGAGCGCCTGATTGCCTCACTCATCAGGCAGCGACACGGCCAACGCCATCTACCGCGATCTCGTCACGGGAGCTCACCGCATCGTCAACCGGTGGGCAGCGGCCGTACCGCCGGGCGTGGCGGGCACGCCAAACCCAAACCCGAACTGGTGGCGCGAGGTGCGTGGGGTGCGGGTCTCGTCAATTGCGTCGCTCCATCGGGCGGCGGATTTCGTCAACGGTCTGCGGGAGGACGTTCGGTGGATCTTTGACAAGGAAGGCAAAGCCGAGCACCTGCGACGGCAAGTTTACTCTCTGCAGGTGACCCCGATGGCCACGCCCTGATGATGCCCTCATGACGCCCTCATGACGCCCTGATGACGCCCCGATTGCATCCTTCATCAGGTGACCCCGATGGCCACGGAGAAGCTGTACGTGGGCGTGCTGAACGTACTCGAGTGGCCCAAGCTGATGAACCCGAGGGAGGAGAGACCACCCTACGCGTACGATGTGATGCGTACCTACCTCGCGACCTCGCGCGATGGCGTCCACTTCGACACCGACTTCGTGTACTCGGGCAGCGAGCTAATCCCACACGGCGAGTGCCGCAAGAGGCCGTACTGCCTGGATTGTGAGACTTGGGCGCAGATGTCGGCGCCACGCATGGCGGCACGGCCAGAAGCGAGGCTGGCAGTCTGCGGCTCCTCTGACGCGCCGTTGCCCGAGCTGTTGCCGTTGGACGAGCTTTGCTGCCCTTTCGACCACGGGATTGTGATCCCGGCCTCGACGTTGCTGACGGAGGGCGGTGAGCTCTGATGACCTCTGATGACCTCTGCATGAGCTCTGATGACCTCTGATGACCTCTCTCATCAGGTGAGCATCTTCTCTATTACGAGGGGCGGGCGACGTATCACGAGCGTCGGTACACGCGAAAGGCGCCGATGGCGATCCCTGCATGCAAGTGCTCACCACGGCGCCCTCGCCTCTTCCCCACAGGTACACGCGAAAGGCGCCGATGGCGATCGGGCTCGCCGTGTGGAAACGGCATCGGCTCGCGGGGGTTCGTCATGAGCCCGATCTCGCCGCAGCTCCAGGCCGCCAGTGCACCGAAGTGCTCACCAAGCCGCTTGAACTTGCCCAGCTCGGCGCGGACGGCCCCTTTTACTTCACAGTGAACGTCGGTTTCGGACACGAGCCTCGGCACGCTGAGGGGCACGGGTCCGCCCAGGACGGCGCCTCGCACGCTACCGGCGGCGCAGCGCCGGCCCATGGAGCGTCCGCACTGTTTGCGGAGGTGCTGATGGCCTCTGATTGACTCTGCTTGCCTCTGCTTGACTCTGCTTGCCTCTGCTTGCCTCTGCTAGCCTCTGCTTGACTCTGCTTGCCTCTGCTTGACTCTGCTTGCCTCTGCTTGACTCTGATGGACTCTGATTGACTCAGGGCCTGTCCTGGGAGTCGAGCATGCGCGAGCATGCATGTGCTCACCACGGCGCTCTCACCCCACAGGTGCTCAAGGCATGTACTGGCAGCCGCGGTGGCAGCAGCGGTAGCAACAGCAGCAGCAGCGGCGGCAGCAGCGGCAGCAGCAACAGCAGCAGCAGCAACAGCAGCAGCGGCAGCAGCAACAGCGGCGGCGGCGGCGGCGGCGGCGGTCAAGAGCAGACGCACTCTCGAGCGCCGTCGCGGGCGCCGGTGCGCTCCCTGCTGCGCTCCGTACCGGTAGTCGACGACTCAACGGCCGCAGTGCTCCGCTGGCGCCCAGCACGGCGCGCAGGCTCCTCCTCGGAGGGGCCGCCCGACACGGCGCCGAGTGCGACGCTGCCGAGGGCGATCAAGGTGCAGTTGCGCTTCGTCCTCTGCGGCGCTGCGAAGCTCTTCGCGTTCACTGCGTGGAAAGGCGTCCCCCCTGTGGAAGGGCCTGTGGAAGGGGCTGTGGAAGGGCCGCCCGACGGTGCTTCCATATATGGTCATGGGGCTCTTGGTGCTCATCATGGCGCTCAAGTTGCGAATTGGACGCCGACGGCGCAGGCGGCGGTAACGGCGACGGCGCAGGCGGAGGTAACGGCGACGGCGCAGGCGGAGGCGAGTGCGGCGGCGGCTTTGGGCCCAAAGGTTACACCATCGGCACCTTCCTCCTCCAATGCATCCTCCAAGCCTCTTCCCACAGCGCTGCCCACCACAGCGCTGCCCACCACAGCGCTGCCCACCACAGCGCCCTCCTCCAATGCATCCTCCAAGCCTCTTCCCACAGCGCTGCATGCCGTCGCGGAGGAGCGAAATCTGCCCACCACAACGCTATGGGAGATCGCGGGAGATCGCACGCTCCGAGCGGCGCAGCGATGGAGCGATCGTGCGGCGGAGATGGCGGCCCATGCCACCTATTACGGCCGTTGTGACGTCGATGTGGCGCCGATGCATTGGCAGAGGAAGATGGCGTCGCAGATTGGGAAAATAAGCAATCCACAGGCCTCGCTCGCGATCTGCCCTGCCAAGCAGGTGATGAGCTGCTGATGAGCTGCTGATGACCTGCTGATGACCTGCTGATGACCTGCTGATGACCTGCTGATGACCTGCTGATGACCTGCTGATGACCTGCTGATGATCTGCTGATGACCTGCTGATGACCTCATGATGGCCTGCTGATGACCTCCTGATGACCTCTTGATGACTTCCGATGACCCCGTGATTGCCACTGACCTCCGTCGTCTTCCTCCCTTGCCAAGCAGCCTGCCGGCTGCGCCTACCCGGTGGCCATCGCCCCCGACGGACTGCGAGCCGCCATCGAAGGCGTGTCCGATTGCAAGCGCCACTGCGCTGCGGCCTGTCCCACGTGCAAGTTTGCCTCGTTCTCGTGGGCCAAGTTTGCATGCATCTGTTATGAGCGGTGCGACGTGCGGCTGCTCGCACTGCATCAACTCATTGACGAAACGCACCCGGAGCTGCTCAAGCCCCCAGGTTCGATCTGGTGGCCGCTCTGAGGGCCTCTCTGAGGGCCCCTCTGATGGCCTCTCTGATGGCCTCCCTGATCAGCCCTGATGGCCTCCCCTGTTGACCTCTCTCATTACAGGTCCGATCTGCTGTCGGCCGATCATTCCCCACATCGATGCGGATCCCGACCCGTTCGATTTCGTCACAATCTCGTTGCGCTCCGAGGCCGGCCCGCGCCGTTTCGTCAACGGCCCGCGCCGTTTCGTCAACGGCTCACTCGAGGCCGGCCCGCGCCGTTTCGTCAACGGCCCGCGCCGTTTCGTCAACGGCTCACTCGTCCGCCCGTTCCCGCGCCGCCTGTGGCCCACAACGGCCGGATGGGCGGCGGACTGGGCAGATTACATCTCGGTGCTCGAGATGCACGATCTCCGCCTCTACCCGACCAGATTGCGATCTGGACCCAGATTGCAATCTGGCCGCTCATCTGACGAGCCCATCGAGGCCGCACCGCCCCTGCCGTCGCGTCTGCTCAACGTGAGCGGCCGTCGTGCGCCGCGCGTCGCCCTGGGCACCTTGAGTGGCGGCGCCGTCGCGGGCGGCGCCGTCGTGGGCGGCGCCGTAATGGGCGCCCCTCCGCCCAAGAAGCCCCGCAATCCTCGACGAGGCGCGCGCGCCCGTTACGGCGCCCGTGGGAGCCCCGCCCAACACGGCGCCCACCCGTCGACGCCCGACGCGGTTCGTCAAGCTTCCGACGCGGTTCGTCAAGCTTCCGCCACGGCTCGTCGCCTCTCTGAGGCCGCGCATGCAACCAGTCCCTCGGCGCATGCAACCAGTCCCTCGGCGCATGCAACCAAGCACTACCGGTACCTCGTCGCCACGTATCCGGCCGCCCGCATGCAATTGGCCGAGGTTTCGTCAACGACCCTCTCGCGCATCTATGAGCAATTGGATTATTGGTATGCATGCGGCCAGCACAGCTGACACAGTTGGCCTCTGCTGGCCTCTGATGGCCTCTGATGGCCTCTGATGGCCTCTGCCTGCCCTGAGGACCACCGATTGCCTCTACTGACTGAGGACGACCGATTGCCTCCCTCATCAGGTATGCCTGCGACACGGCCGAACTCCCATGATTGCCTCTGATGACCCATGATTGCCTCCCTCATCAGGTACGCCTGCGACACGGCCGGGCTTCGCCCTCCGCTACCGGTGCAGCCCCTGCCCCCAACTTCCCCACAGGCCCGCCCGCATGCAAGTGCTCACCACGGCGCCCACTTGCGTCTCCCCACAGGTGGGTCGCACTAGCCCCTGCCCCCAACTTCCCCACAGGCCCGCCGGTGCCTTCTACGCCATCGGAGCACAAAATGGGACCGGTGCTGGTGCTGGTGCTGGTGCCGGTGCCGCGCTGCATACGTTCAGCGGCAGCCATTTCTTCCGTTATCCGCAGCCGGTGGCTGTGTTCCTTCAGCGCTCAGCCGACAGTACCGATGTCCTCGGCGCGCCGTTGTTACACTCCAGTTATGGAGCCCGTACCGGGCCGACACCCTCGTGGACCTCTCCTCTTGCGCTGGTGCGCTATCCCCTGTACCCGATCGGACTGGCCGTCGAGAGCGCACCCCTCGTCGACGGCGCCGTCTCGGGCGCGAGCGCTGTATCGGGCGCGAGCGCTGTATCGGACACTCCCTCCGTCGTGACGTCCCCTTCGGCGCCGTCGTGGGCGTACGCGTCGTCGTGGGCAGGCAAGACGATCTGGTTGCCGCATCGCGTGCTCTCCATCACCGACCTGCCCACGGACGCGCCCCCCTCCTCCACTCGCGCCAGCTCGCCCTCTCGCGTCCACGTGCATGCATCCCGACGAGCCGAGAGCTCCCTGGCGAGATTGCTCGAGGTCGCCGACGGAGATCTGGTCGAGATCGAGCAGTGGGGAGGCGTCCTCAACGCCGACCAATGCCCTCCCATCTGTGGGCTCTTTGCCAACGTATGGCGCGGCACGGGGGTTGCACTGCGGGCCACGGCCCCCTTCGCCTCCATGAACAAGGGCACCGCCATCGTGGAGATGCTCACTGTCCTCGGCGAGCGCCCTGATGGCCTGTCGATGGCCTCTGATGGCCTCTGATGATCTCCCTCATCACTGTCCTCGGCGAGCGCCCTGATGACCTCTGATGACCTCTGATGACCTCTGATGATCTCCCTCATCACTGTCCTCGGCGAGCGCCCTCATGGCCTCTGATGACCTCTGATGGCCTCTGATGACCTCTGATGGCCTCTGATGACCTCTGATGACCTCTGATGACCTCTGATGGCCTCTGATGGCCTCTGATGGCCTCTGATGGCCTCTGATGATCTCCCTCATCAGGCGAGCGCAACGCGAGCGCCATTACCATCCTCAGCCGCCACCCTCTCTTTGCACGCCTCGGGCTCAGCGCGGCCGCTGTGGCAGGCCATTCCCCACAGCGCTCTCCACAGTCGACGAGCGTCAATCCCGGAGCCAACCTCGCTGCCGCACTGCTCGCGAGCAACCCTTGCGGGCGGACGGGCGGCGCTCATCGATTCCACAAGCTGCTTGATTACTGGACCAGCTTTGCTCGCGAGGCTGCGGTGGATGAGGTGCGCGTGGTTGCATGCGCGTGGTTGCATGCGCGTGGTTGCATGCGCGTGGTTGCATGCTGATGATTGTATGCTGATGCTGATGATTGCATCCCTCATCAGGTGCTCGCTGCCTTCCTCTCCCTCGTGCCTCGACCGGCCACGTCACCGGCCACGTACAAGCCAACGGCCACACGCGAGGCCAGCCGCGGCGGCACCAACCGGACTCACCATGTCGGCAAGCGCCCTCGACTGAGCAGCGCGCAGCGCTATGCCCTGTTTTGGATCTGGGGAGTGTGTGGGATTGGCAATGGGCTCGGGTGGGACCGTCTGATCGCGGCCCTCGCATGCATCCTGGGCCATCAGGTGGGAATGCCTCGCATGCATCGGAGTGCCTCGCATGCATCGGAGTGCCTCGCATGCATCCTGGGCCATCAGGTGGGAATGCCTCAGAGTGCCTCAGAGTCTCTCTCTGATTGCCTCAGATTGGCCCTGATCGCATCTCCCCCCATCTGATTGTCACTGAGTGCCACTGATTGCCTCAGATTGCCTCAGATTGGCCCTGATCTCATCTACCCCCCTCTGCCATCGCCGGCCCATCAGACCGTCGTGCTCGCAGCGAGCTCAAATGATAACGGCCTGCTGCACCAGGAGCTTGTGGACTTTGAGCTGCCCCCCGGGCTCGGCTGGACCACGCGTGGCGCCGTGGCGGGCACGGGCACGTCGTCGGGCGCTGCCTCGGGCGCCGTCTTGAGGACGAACGACGTGTCCTTTTGCCTCGAACCGTTTCCATGGGTAGGGGCCGACCGTCGAAAGGGCAAGGCGGCGGAGGTGGCGCGTCGCGTGCAGCTGCACCAATTCTGGAGGGCGAGCGCCAAGTTCCAACTGCCGGTACGTGTACCGGCCGAGGGCGCTGTGCTGAGCGCTGGGCTGCGAGCGGCCGACGCCCCAGCCGCGCCGTGTGCCCTTCGGTTTGGAAGCGAGGCTGGTCCGCCTGAGGGAGGTCTCGAGCAGTGCCGTTACGCGTTCCCCCATGGTGAGCGTACGGCGCCGTCGCTGAGCAAGGGATGCTGGGCGTGGTGTGAAGGCACCCTGTCCTCGTCGAACGCCGGCGTCTCCCTCGTGCAGACGAGGCTGCCGTAATCGAATCGCCAAATTTGTGGATTGAGAATGGAATTTCGCAATGTGGGGGTGGTGGTGTGCCGCTTGCTCCGCCTCCGACATAAACACATAATCCGAGATCGGCGATCTCACGTCAGATGAGATCTGAGATCGGCGTCCCCAGCAAGGGGGTCCCAGGAGAGCCCCTTGTCCCCAGTAATACAACAGTAAGGGCGGGGGGGTCCCAGGAGAGCCCCATTTGAGACTTGTCCCCAGGGCCAGGCTCCAACTCCCCAGCATAACAGCAAGGGGCTCCCACCAGCCCCCTCCCTCCCAGCCCCTTATCCCCAGGCTCCGACTCCCCTATCGTATGGGATAGTGAGAGAGGGGTGCAAAAAATCATCGTCTCAAGTTTACGTCGTTCACACCGCGTCGCCGGCGGGACTTCAGAAGGTCGAGATGCTCTCACTCCTGACGACGCTGGTCCTCTCGCACGGTCGCGCTCTCCACGGCCGCGCGGACGGCGGCCACTTTGTGCGCCCCGACCGCTCGGCCGACGTTGTCAGCCGCGACGTCGACTACGTCGTTGGCAACACGACCTACGAGGGCTTCTGGTCCGTTCCAAAGGGCGTCGCTCCCAAGGCGGGCCTGCTCATCGCGCACCAATACATGGGGCTCATTGACTACGAAAAGTCGCGGGCAGAGGAGTTTGCGGCCTCGGGCTACGGCGTCTTTGCGCTCGACGTGTACGGAAAGGGCGTGCGATGCAACACGACCGACTGCGCGAAGGCCACGATGAACAAGGCGCTCTCCGACCTCCCCAAGCTGCGCTCGCTCATCAACGCGGGCGCGAACCAACTCCTGCACGAGTGGGGCACCGGCGCGGACCCGACCAAGCTCGTGGCCATGGGCTGTACGACGGCGACGCTCGAACGCGACTCTCGTCATCCACTTCCTCGTGCCCCAATCCCTCTCCTCCATCCCCGCCTCTCAACCCCCGCCCGCTTCGCGTCTCGCCGGTGCTGCAGACTGCTTCGGCGGCGGCATGGTGCTCGACCTAGCGCGCCACCCCACCAGGGGCGCGAGCCTAGGCCTCACCTTCAAGGCAGTTTCGTCAATCCACGGCTCCCTCTCGCCGTACGACACGCCGAGCTCCGAGGGCGAGATACAATCTCGCATCCAGGCTCATCACGCGGAGCTCGACTTCCAGGGAGATGCGGGCCTCGCCAAGCTCGAGGCCGAGATGAAGGTGGGCGTCACCAACTCAGATGCCATCTGGGAGACCATCAAGTACAGCAAATGCGAACACGGGTGGACGGAACCGGGCACACCTGTCTACAACGGCCGGGCCGCCGTGCAGGCGCATAAGTCGACGTTCAACTTCTTCCAGGAGGCTCTCGGGATAGAGGACCCCGAGGCGGATCCCTTCCCGCCGGTGCCCATCTGCCAGGCACCGACCACTGCTCGATAGCGGTCCTATAGCGCGCGATCATCGAGGTACAGACACACCCGACCTAGTACACACGACACTCCGCTCGACACCCGTGGACGCGTCTCGCGTCCGGTCGGATGAGGCTCGGGTCGGGTGCGTGCGGCTGCGGTCTGAGAAATAACCCCAAACGTGAGAAAACCACAATAGGAGCGAAACCATGGTCGAGAAAACGTGAGATGCGCCGTACTTCGGACTTCGACGCTCCGAAATACAGTCTTTGGGCACTCTCCGCCTGTTTGATCAAAATCCACATTGCTCATCACGATCACGCGCCGGCCGCCGCGACCGCGTGCGCGTGTGGCGGCGTGCGCACAACGTACTGCGTTCCGGCTTCTTCTCCCTTATGAAGTGTATGAAGTGTTGCAGTACAGCTGTGGCGTAGCAATTCGTGTGTGATCTGTGAACCCCGACGCCCAGATGTCCTCAGATGTCCTCTACTGCTCCCAACTGCTGCCCTCTGAGCTCACTCGGCTGCAGGGGCTGAACCCGCTCCGACCGGACCGGACGTAGCCGTCTACTCTCTACTGTCGACTCTACTTTGAAAGGTGAAATACCTAGTAGATCATCGAGCATGCGCACACGCATCTCACAGATGCAGCTTAAAGCCAGCCTTACCTTCTGCTGCGTTACAAATCAAAGCCTTGCCTTCCTCGCCCACGTAGTTGTCCCTGAGGTCGCACATGGTCAGTGCGCCATTAACGCGCAAGGCATTTGCAAGAGCATTGAGACCAGACATGAGTGGCAAATGGGTCATTTTGATGTCGCCATCTCTATCTATGGACTTAGAGACGATCATTTCCTTGCCCAGATAAACCACTTTGTCGCCCTCATTGAAGGAAGAGCCCAGGACCTGGCTTGCCTTGATGTAGCCAGTCTCAGTCACCGAACAGAGATTGTTGGACGAGAGATTGAGACTCGTCAGCGCGCCTGTGACGGCCACCATAGCCGCCACAGCGTTTGCTCCAACTGGCCCGATATCGTTGTTCCTGAAGTTGAGCGACGCGAGCTTGGTCTCCTTGTTGCTCTGGATGGCCTCGCAGACTGCGCTTACGCCCTCATCCTCGAGGCAGTTGTTGGACACATCTAGGGCCGTCAGCCCGCCATTAACGCGCAGAGCGTCGGCAATTGCAGTGATGCCCTCTGCAGTGTAGGCGCCATGTTGGCCGGCGTAGTCAGTCCAGACGCCGCAGAGCTGGTTGTCGGAGAGGTTGATGCTCGTCAGCCCGCCATTAACGCCAAGCATCTTGGCCACGTGCTTGACTCCTGCTGTCCCTCCGATGTTGCTGATGTCAAGCTCCTTGAGCATCTTGTTCTGTTCGAGAGCCTCACAGATGGCCTTGGTGCCCTCCTCCCCCAACTCGTTGTTGGCGAGTGATATTTTGGTCAGCCCGTCATTAACGCGCAGGGCCTCGGCGATTGCAGTGATGCCTTCTGCAGTGTAGGTGCCGCCGCCGAAGGTGGTCACTCCGCAGAGTAAATTGTTGGAGAGGTCCAGGCTCGTCAGCCCGCCTGTGACAACGGCCTGTGACAGGTCCGACGCCAGCAGGATCGCATCGGGCGGTTGGAGGGCAAGACCGGACAAGTCAGCGGTGGTCTGGTCACGCTGGATACCGCAGAGCGAAACGCCCTTCTGCTTGGCAACTTCAGCGAGCATCTTGGCGGACTCCGCATCAAGCTGATTGCCCAGGAGGTTGGCCACCGTCAGCGCGCCCATGACGGGTATGAGTCCTGCCACGACCATGCCTCCTTCGACTCCGACGCCCTTCCCATTCAGGTCCAGCTCCGTGAACGAATCGGCGCGCATCTCCTTGATCGGGATCTCGTTGAACATCTCGATCTTGAGGTTGCCGAGGACAGCGGCTGAGAGCTGCACAGCGCCGTCGCCCACGATGTTGTTGAGACGGACGTCGACACGTGTCAGCGCGCCTGTGACACTCGTGCGGAGCGCCGCTGCGATCAGCTCGACACCAGCAGGGCCGATGTTCTCGAAATACGCGTCTATAGACATGATCTTGCTGTCCTTGTTGCCGCAGATGGCGGCAAAGATGGCACCCCAGCCCTCTTCTCCGAGCTTGTTCAACCTTAGCTTGACGGACGTCAATGTGCCATTGACGCTGATCAAGGAGGCAATCACAACCGCAGAGGCAACGCCAAGATTCTTGCCCGAGAGGTCGAGCATCTCGACGGGGTCGGTGCCTTTGAGCTTCTTGACAGGGAGAGCAAACCCATCCAAGTTCACCTATGCATGAGGGACCTCCAGATGTCAGTGCAAGAGGGAGCACATCTGGGCTGAGGGAGCACAGCTGAGCTCAGCGTACCTTCGTCAGCGCGCTCATGGCAGGAATGAGACCCGCAACGACCATGACTCCCTCGACTCCGACACCCTTCCCCTTCAGGTCCAGCTCCGTGAACGAGTCGGCACGCATCTCCTTGATCGGGATCTTGTTGAACATCTCGATCTTGAGGTTTCCAAGGACAGCGGCTGCGAGCTGCTCAGCGCCGTCGCCCGCGATGTTGTTGCTGCGGACGTCGACGCGTGTCAGGGCGCCATTAACGCGCAGGGCGTCGGCGATTGCAGTGATGCCCTCTGCGGTGTAGGTGCCTTGTTGGCCGTCTCTAGATTCCCAGATGCCACACAGACGGTTTTTGGAGAGGTCGATGCTTGTCAGCCCGCCTGTGACACCAGCCTGGGACAGGTCCGATGCCAGCAGGATCGCATCAGGCGGCTTGAGGTCCTGGTTGGAGAAGTCAGCGGTGGTCTGGTCGCGCTGGATACCGCAAAGCGAGATACCCTTCTGCTTGGCGACCTCAGCGAGCATCTTGGCTGACTCCACATCAAGATTATTTTGCAGGAGGTTGGTCACCGTCAGCGCGCCTGTGACGGCTACCATAGCCGCCACAGCTGTCGCCCCAACTGGGCTCATGTTGTTGCCCGCAACGTTGAGCTTTGCGAGCTTGCCTTCCTTATTGCCCTGCACTGCGTTACAGATCGCCGTGATGCCCTCGTCCTTGATTGAGTTGCCCGCAATATTGAGCTCCTTCAGCCCGCCGTTGACGTGAAGCATGTCTGCCACATGCTTAGCGCCTGCTTCCCCGCCAATATTGTTGTGACCAGACAGATCGAGCTCCTTGAGCGTCTTGTTCTGTTTGAGAGCCTCGCAGATGGCCTTGGTGCCCTCCTCCTCCAACTTGTTCCACGCCAGGGACAGCTTTGTCAGCGCGCCATTAGCAGCGAGTGCTGGAGCTAGAGCTGCTGCCCCCTCTGCACCAAGACGGTTGCCGCTGAGACTGCGCAACAAACGAGAGCATGCAACTGGCCCTTGAGCAAGGCACGTCGCGGTTACGAATCAAGTTTGTTGGGTTTTGGGCGTCAAACTTACTCGATTTTCGTCAGCGCGCCTGTGACAACGGCCTGTGACAGGTCTGACGCCAGCAGGATTGCATCGGGCAGCTTGAGGAACTTCCCGCTGAAGTCAGCGGTGGTCTGGTCGTGCCGGATGCCGCAGAGCGAGATACCCTTCTGCTTGGCGACCTCAGCGAGCATCTTGGCGGACTCCACATCAAGATGATTGCGCATGAGGTTGGCCACCGTCAGCCCGCCTGTGACGCTCGTGCGGAGCGCCTCGGCGATCAGCTTGACACCAGCCGGGCCGATGTTCTCGGAGGACGCGTCCATAGACATGATCTTGCTGTCCTTGTTGCCGCAGATGGCGGCAAAGATGGCACCCCAGCCCTCGTCCCCGAGCTTGTTGCCCCTGATCATGACGGACGTCAATGAGCCATTGACACGCAGAGTGTCAGCAATTGCTGTGATCCCCTCTGCAGTGTAAGTTCCACGCCCATCACGATCGAGGCCGCACAGCTGGTTGTAGCTGAGGTTGAGGCTCGTCAGCCCACCATTAACACGCAGGGCGTCGGCGATTGCAGTGATGCCCTCTGCGGTGTAGGTGCCTTGTTGTTTGCTGTAGCCGTCAGTCCAGATGCCACACAGCTCGTTTCCGGAGAGGTCGATGCTTGTCAGCCCGCCATTGACACCGATCAAGAAGGCGATCACAACCGCAGAGGCAACGCCAAGCTTCTTGACCGAGAGGTCGAGCGTCTCCACGGGATCGGTGCCCTTGAGCTTCTTGACAGGGAGAGCAAACCCATCCAAGTTCACCCCATCCAAGTTCACCTGTGCACAAGAAGACATCCAGATGTCAGTGCAAGTGGGAGCACACCTGAGCTGCAAGCTCAGCGTACCTTCATCAGCGCTCCTGTGACGCTCGTGCGGAGCGCCTCGGCGATCAGCTTGACACCAGCCGGGCCGATGTTCTCGCCGGACACGTCCATAGACATGATCTTGCTGTCCTTGTTGCCGCAGATGGCAGCAAAGATGGCGCCCCATCCCTCGTCCCCGAGCTTGTTGCCCTTGAGCTCGACGGACGTCAATGCGCCTGTGACGCTCGTGCGGAGCGCCTCGGCGATCAGCTTGACACCAGCCGGGCCGATGTTCTCGCCGGACACATCCATAGAAATGATCTTGCTGTCCTTGTTGCCGCAGATGGCGGCAAAGATGGCGCCCCAACCCTCGTCCCCGAGCCAGTTGCCCCTCAGGTCGACGGACGTCAATGCACCCAGAGCGTCGGCAATCGCTGTGATGCCCTCTGCAGTGTAGGTGCCGCCGAAGGTGTTGCAGAGATCGTTGTGGGAGAGGTCCAGGCTCATCAGCCCGCCGTTGGCGCAAATCAAGGAGGCGATCACAACCGCAGAGGCAACGCCAAGCTTCTTGCCCGAGAGGTCGAGCGTCTCCACGGGATCGGTGCCCTGGAGCTTCTTGACAGGAAGAGCAAACCCATCCAAGTTCACCTATGCATGAGGGACCTCCAGATGTCAGTGCAAGTGGGAGCACATCTGGGCTAGAGCCCAGCACACCTCCGTCAGCGCGCCGTTGACGCCAAGCATGTCTGCCACATGCTTAGCGCCTGCTGCCCGTCCAATGTTGTCGCAACCAGACATATCGAGCTCCTTGAGCGTCTTGTTCTGTTTGAGAGCCTCGCAGATGGCCTTGGTGCCCTCCTCCCCCAAAAAGGTCGACGCCAGGGACAGCTTCGTCAGCGCGCTATTAGCAGCGAGCCCAAGAGCAAGAGCCGCAGCACCCGCTGGACCAGCAGGAGCGCCGTCTCTGAAACGAGAGTCGAGAGATACGTCGAGAAACTTGAGAGTAGCTGCACATTTTGCTGCCGCATTGATGAGAGCCATCGCACAAGGAAACAAACGCCCCCTAGCTGGGAACTCCTCAAGCATGGCCATCTTCATCACGAGCGGCATGTGCGTCGAAGTGAGAGCATCCGATTCGAGGCGTCGCATCCGCGGGAGGTTGCACACGTGCTTGAAGAGAGCTGTGACGCCCTCCTCCGTGGCCTTAGAGCCCTTGAGTTGCAAGTTGAGCGACTCGAGTGAATTGGGCAGTGCCGCCGTGAGCAGTTTCAGCTCCTTGTCGGTGCACTTTATCAGATTTGAGAGATCGATGACAAGAGACGTGGCCGCGGACGCCTTGATGGCAGCAAAGTACGGGTCAAGCTTCTTGCCTCGTGCGATGACGGTGCGTACCATGCCTGCGGCAAATCGGCCAGCGAGCATGTTGTTCAGCCGTGTATAGCTCGCATGCTCTTTGGGCGGCTCCGCGTCGGCAGCCGCGCCGACAATCGCGTTGAGGATGGCCTTGCGGTCTGCCTCCACAGAGGCCTGCGCCGACTGCAGCTGGATGTCGAGGCGCACACGCTCGAGCGGAAAAGCAGACTCGCGCTTCTGCTTGGCGCCCGCGTCCTTATCTCCAGCGCTCAGACCTTCAACGAGGCCGACAGCCCCGCCCTGCTTGGGGCACGTGTACACGTCGTACGTCTTGTGACTGTCGCCAGCAAGGCTCGTAAAGATTTCATAGCCACACCAGATTCGAGAGAAGGTGATGCCACCCTCATCAAGGACGGTGACGGTGCCGAACGAGAGCTTCATCGCCTTGCGGAACGAGGACTCCTCAAGTGAGCCCCCAATCTCATCGTCGAGCTTCCACTGGTTGTTGGCGTACGCGCAGACCCAGTAGGGGCTGTCGACGCCCAATACGCGATCGACAGCGTGCTGCTTGAGGCACTTCACAAAATCGAGAACTGATTCGCCCCACCAGTGGCTCACAAAGTAGAGCGGCACCTGCTCTCCGAAGGCGATGAGCTCCACGAAGGAGCACTGCTTGACGTACGTCGCCGGCTTGATGACGAAGCGCGCCGCGTCGTAGAGGGTGACGGTGCCGGGTGTCCTTTGGTTGCCACTCTTGTCGGCCCACCCCTCGGGCTTGCACCGCCGATCAATGTGCGAGTACACGCGCTCCAGCTGTGCGACAGTGATGGCCCGTTTGGCAGTCTCCGCGATGGTGCAGCCGCCCCACTGCACAGTACCATGTGGGTATGGTGCAGCCGCCCCACCGCCGTATGTTCGCATGTGCAGGTCGGCAAAGTCCTCGGCGGCCGGCGCCCTGACGTGGACAAAGCTACTCGCATAGAAACCTTTGCGCCACTCGTCGAATGCAATGCAGCCATCCGAGTCGACGTCGAGCTCGCCCATCAGGGTTGCGAAAACCACGTCGTCGTAGCCTTGCTTTTGCAATGCGCTCTTCAACTCATCGGAAGAGATGCTCTGGTTGCTGTCAACGTCAACCTCCTTGAAGATCCTCGTCGGGTCTTGCCACTGGAGCGTGTCGGGCGTGCGCACCTCGACGCCTCCGTCAGGATTTGGCGCCACCTTCGTGGCTGCGCCGCCCATACTCGTAGGTTCGAGTCGGCAAAGATAAGGAGACCGCAAGTGCTGCTGCTGCTAACTGCTGCTGCTGAGACCACCCTGCACTTCGACTTGTACACATCGCGCAAAAAACGACGAAACTGGACCTTTTCCGACGCAAGGAAAGGGTCATGTAAGGAGTGTGTATTCTGAGCGGGCACCAGTAACAGTGCCCTACACCAAGGGGCTGGGAGAGGGAGGGTCGTCGCGTGAAAATGGGGAGCCCGATCATGGCTCCCCTCGTTCATGCGCCTCTCTCGGGCCCTGGTTCGCCCTTTTTTGCCGTGCGACAGGCTGGCGGTGCCGTGCGCTCCCCGCTGGCTGCGCTGGCCGCGGAAGACGTTCGCGCCAGGCCTTCGCCATCAGCCCCTTGAGCTCGCGCCTTGCAGGCCCAATCAGAGGCAGACTGCTAAGCAGGAGCTGGTGCCACAAGGAAGCGCGCGCGCGCAGCCCCTTGGGTAACAGCTCGTCGGGCAGATGGCACAGCTCCTCAGCCATGCCGCGCGCCGCGCGCACCGTGCGTCGTCGTGCTCATCAACCAGGTGACCACCCGCGCCAACTAGTGGGCTGGTGCCCGCGCTGGGCGAGGCGTGGGCGCACTTGTGCAACATGCAGGTGAGCCTCGAAGGGTGCGATGGCGTCCGCCTCGCCGCCCTCTCCAAAGGTGGCGGGCCCGGGGAGGCGCAGTTTGCTGTCACCGCCGATGGCATCCGATCTGCCGATCCGAGCTCAAAGCTGCTGCCGCCCCGGCCGGTTGAGGCGGCGCTGGCTCCGCCGCGGCTGCAGCGCTGGCCGGATGCCGCTGCTGCCCCCTGCGCAGACGGGCGGCTACGGCCTTCTCGAGCCGCTGGCGCACGGCACGAAGCAGGTGCACGAGCAACAGCAAGCGAGCTCCAGCAGCAGCGCCGTCGAGCGACCTGAGTGTGCAACTGCAAGCATACAACAGCAGCTCGCAGTGGATCAAGCTAGAACCAGCTATTTAGAATTTGTATTAGTTGCAGAACTACATGTGTTTAGATCTTATCGCCCAGGACGTACTTGGTTTCAATAATCGGTCCGACTGTGGGGCATCATCGAGCCGGCATTCCAAATTTATTTACTCAACTTAACGTCCCCGCGCGCGCTCGTTCCTCGTACGCGCGGGCCAGGCGCCACAGCAGGACTCGAGCAGCTGGGCGTACGTCGAGGCGTACGCCGCACGGCTCGTGAGGAACATAGCGGAGGCAGCCTCGATGACCCCCTGGTGCCACACACACCGCTTCTTGCCCTTGCTCTTGAGCACCGCGTGCTGGTTCATGAGCAAGGGCCGTAGGTAGAGCATGCTCGGCGGGGAGGTCGTCCACGTTGGCGGCGAGCAACGCGGCGAAGCCCATCCAGACCGCCTCCTTCTTCACCTTGGCGGCCGCCGTGCCACGGCGTGCCTGCTTGCGCCTCGCTTGCTTGCGCAGCTCCCAATTGGCAGCTCCCCAGGCGCGGGAGCTGGCGCCATCACGAAGGGCTCAGCCAGGATGGGCACGACGGGCGCTACGAAGGTGAGCACGAGCGGCTCGGCCATCGGCAAACGCGATGGGCTCCGCGACCGTGAGCGAAGCCTTGAACGCCCGCAGCTCTCTGACCACGGCACGCAGGGTCTCGAGCTCAGCGACGCAATTAGCTATGGCGCCGTCCGACACATCTAAAGGCTCTGCCGGTGCCAGCGCGACCGCATCAGCGAATAGAGGTTCAGCGGAGATCATGGCGTGCGCGGCGGCCGAAGCGGCTGCGGCGAGGGATGCCTTCTTGTTCTTCTCCTGCATCCGCGCTCGCAGCGCCGCAAGCCAGTCGTGCCGGTGCTTCTTTGGAACCTCAGGCTAGGGTCCAAGCGTGCGGGTAGCACCCTGGGCCGGGCTGAATGAAGTCGATGGACGCGTCGGCACAGCGCGCCTTGATCTCGTCCGTGGTCATGCAGGAGGAGATGTGGTGCTGGGTCTCCGGCGCAGGCGTGGCCATACTTGGGCTTTCGCCCAGGCCAGCGGATGAGCCCTCTGCAGCTCTCCTGCGAATAAAAGAAGAGCCAGGGCACGCGTCAGCAGCGCGATGCAGCGACGCGATCAAGACAGGCATATGTAGCCAGGGCAGGCCGAGGATATGGCTGATTTAGAATCGTGATATGTGCCGATATGCGCGATCCGGTATGATAGGTTCGTGCGCGGAGCAAAGGGACTAGGGTCACATTCTGGCTCCGTCGAAGACTTACGGACGACCCTCCCTCTCCCAGCCCCTTGTGCTCCGAGCTCGCGGACGCCCGGCTCGTTTCGCGCGACAGATAAGTTCCCACAGCCACACATTTTCCCCGTAGCCTATCGAAGCACGCGCGCACGTTCCCAGAACAGTGGCCCATTACAGGTCGACAAAGAACGCGAACAGATCCTAACTACATGTATTGATGTATACGATGAACGATCACACGACCGACCAAGACGCAAGAGCCCAAGACCGACCCAGCAGGGAGCACCAATGCAGCATGCACCACATGCAGCACCCTCGACCAGTAAATTCCCCCACCGCCCACCCAACGCAATGCGCCCACCGCCGCCCAATGTTGCTTGTTGGGTAGCTTGTTCAGATTACGACTCAACACTCGCTGTATAAACAGTATACGTAATACGAGTTACGACCGAGCTACGGCTGTGAGTGTACGCTATGATGTCCGGCTAAAGCGCCGCGTCACTGGGTGACAAAAGTGGCTCCCCCTGAGACAGCGAGATTCTACTGTGTACCGGCGCTAGATCACGCCGCCCTTGGCAGGGTCGCCAGCGGCGGCCGTTCCTTGCGGTTCGAGGGGGCGCGCGGGCCGAAGCCGCCTGGCATAGCGCCATTCTCTCCTAGCCGCAGCGCATACGCTGTCGGCTTCTTGAGAGGCGACATGCAAGCCGAGGGCATGCACTCCGACGAGGCGCTCGCGACGGCGTTTGGATGCGTCTTCGCATGCGACACCGGAGGTACGAGCGGGCCGGCAGCGGCGGCGGCGGCGGAAGCAGCGGCGGCGGCGAGCGCCCCTTCCGTTGGCGGCACTGCAGTGTACGCGGACGCGGCGACGGCGACGGCGGCGGACGACACGGCGCGGGGGCTGTGCGGCCGATCGCGCGGCGAATGGCGCCGCTCGCCACGTTCACGTTCACGCTCGCCACGTTCACGTTCACGCTCGCCACGTTCACGTTCACGTTCACGCTCGCCTCGGGACTCGCGCCGCCGTTCGCGCGCTTCGTCGCGCTGGTCGCGCTGGTCACGAGAAGCCGGCGGCGTGCGATGATGCTCGCGCTGGGGAGTGCGATGATGCTCGCGCTCAGCCTGGCGCTCCCCACGGCGCTCATCGCCCTCGAGCGTCCCATGAGGCGTTTTCGGCAGCAGCGCGCCCAAACCTTTGCCCACGTCATCGATGGCGCCCGCGACGGCGTCGTTGAGGCTTCGGGACACGTCACCAAGCCCTTTGCCCACCTCCTTGCCGAGGTGATCGAGCCCCTTGGCCCCATACCGGAACACATTCGAGAGCAAGTTGGGGCTGTCCTTGCCAGGCTCCTCGCTGCCCTTGCCGCCCCTGCCGCCGTGCTGCGCGCTGTGGCGGGCGCTTTCGGCCTCGGCCTCGGACGTGACGCTGAGGAGGTCGGAGCGGCGTGAAGAGGGGCGTGAAGAGGGGCGTGAAGAGGGGCCCATGCCGCCGCCCGTTGCGAGCATAGAGGGCTCAGAGGCGCCGCCGGGGGAGGTGCCAGGCACGGAGTCTGCCCGTGGGCTACGGCTGTTGCTGGCGCGGCTGCTGCTGGCGCGGCTGCTGCTGGCGCTGCTCGCTGTGGGCGCCGGTGGTGCTGGCGGCGTCGAGGGTGCGTGGTGGCGAGGCGCCGCCGCGGCAGGGCGGCTGGCCAGCATGTGGGCGGAGGGCACCGGGGGGAGGCCGGGAGGCCCCGGAGGCATCCCTACCGGTATCACCCCTACCGGCGTCGTCCCGAGCGGCGTCGTCCCGAGCGGCGTCGTCCCGAGCGGCGTCCCGCTGAGCAACGCGAGGCTCTCAACCAGCTGGCGCCTCTCGGCCGCCCACGCCGCCTGCCGGCTATTCATCTCCGACTGGACCGACATCATCGCCTGCGCGACCGCGTCGCGTGAACGCGAGACCTCCGCGCGCAGATTCGAAATCTCCGCCTGGAGATCCTCCTTGCTCGCCGTCGCCGCAGCTGCCGCGTCGAGGGCGTCGTCCCGAGCGGCCCTCGCCGCCTCTTGCTGCGCCTCGAGCGCTTGGTTCGCGGCGGCAAGCGCCGTATTGGTCGCGGCGAGGGAGGCGGCCTGCGCCTTCGACGCGGCCGCCTCGACCTTGAGACCGTCCGCTGCGGCCGCCGCCTGCAGCACCTGCGCCTCGAGCGCCTGCCTGTGCTGCGAGCTAACCGCCGAACGCGCCTCGGCCGCAGCCACCGTTGCGAGCGCCTCTTGCTTGGCAGCGAGGGCAGCCGCTTCCTCCGCCGCCGCGCGCGCTTTCTGTGCCTCGACGGACCGCATGGCTGCCTGCGCCGCCGTCGCCGCCTCAGTCGCCGCCATGAGCTGTGCCTTCAAAGTCGCCACCTCGGCAGAGTGCTCCTCCTCCCTAATTAGGGACTCCTCCTCCCTCTGCGCTGTCTCCGCCTCGTGTGCCTCCTCCGCCTCCGCGAATGCTTTCGCCGCCTCCTCCGCCTCCTCCCTCGCCGCCTCCGCCTCCGCCCTAGCGGCCTCCGCCTCCGCCCTCGCCGCCTCCGCCTCCGCCCTCGCCGCCTCCGCCGCCGCCGCCTCTGTCGCCGCCGCCGCCTCTGCCGCCTCAACAGCCGCCTCCGCCGCCTCCGCCGCCGCCGCCGCCTCTGCCGCCTCTGCCGCCGCCTCCGCTGCCTCCGCCTTGGCCGCCGCCACATCAGCCTGCAACGCCTCGATAGCGCCTCGATGCGCCGCCGCCGCCGCCTCGACCGCGCCCTCCGCCGCCGCCTGGGCGCGCACCGCCTCCTCGCGCGCCGCCTCGGCCTCCTCATAGGCACTCGCCGCCTCCTCCGCCTCCGCCCTCGCCTCCGCCTGCCTCTCCTCCGCCTGCCCTAACCGCCAACGAAGCTCCTCGAGCGCGCCGTCCCGGGCGGCGAGCGCCATCCCGAGCTCCGCCGCCGCCGCCTCCGCCGCCTCCACCGCCTCGCGCATCTCGGCGCGCGCAGTGTTGAGCGCCGCCTCGGCCGCGGCCGCCACGCGCGCCTCCGCCTCGGCCACGCGCGCCTCCGCCTTTTGGCGAACCTGCGAGATGCGCTTCTCGGTCTCCGCCTTGAGCGCCTCAACGCGCTCATTGGCCGCCTCCCTCGCCTTCGCCATGGCCGCATCGAGCTCGCTCGCCTCCGCCTCGCTCGCCGCCCGCGCCGCGTCGCGCGCCTGCTTCGCGTGCGCCTCGGCTTCCTTTCGCTTCTCACGCTCGCTCTCGAGCGTCGCCTTCACAGCCGTGTGCGACGCCACGAGCGTCTTGAGGCTCAGCTGCAGCTTCGTCTCGCGTTCAGCGGCGGCGGCGAGCTCGGACGCAATGTGCAGCTGGTTGGCGCGCGCGGAGGCGAGGTGCGTGCTCGCGCTCTCCGCCTCAGCAAGCTGTCGCTTCCATTCCAACTCCTTGGCGGCGATGGCCTGGGCGATCGCCTGCTGCTGCTCCGCATGCATCTCGCCCTTGGAGATCGCGAGCTCGTGCTCGGATTGCTCGCGG
Organism: Chrysochromulina tobinii; assembly: GCA_001275005.1. Taxonomy (NCBI): domain Eukaryota; phylum Haptophyta; order Prymnesiales; family Chrysochromulinaceae; genus Chrysochromulina; species Chrysochromulina tobinii. The sequence continues at coordinate 2,363 of JWZX01003311.1, read as the reverse complement.
GCTGCGCGCCGCACCTCCTCCACCTGCTGCTTCAACTGCTTGCGCGCCGCCTTGGCCTCTTCGCGCGCGGCGGCCGCATCGGCGGTCGCGCGCTGCACCTCCGCCCGCATCTGGTCGAGCTCGGATTGCATCTCGATCTGGCGCTCGCGAGATTGCTGAGCGGCCTCCGCGAGCGCCTGCTTCTGCAGCTTCGCCATCGCGGCCATCTGCTCGGACGCGGCCGATGCATCCACCGCCTCGCCCTGCACCGACACGTTGACAATGCTCTGCGCGCGCTTGGCCCACTGCAGCGTCGAGAGGGTCTCGGCGTAGTGGGAGCTGTGGGGAGAGACCGCGTTGATCATGACGGTCTGCGCGTTCCCGCCCAGGCTCTCCTCGAGCAGCTGCGTAAGCTTCGATTCGCGGTAGGGCACATGCGTCGCCCTCCCGCCGGATAGGGCCGCGATCACGTTGCCGAGCGCCGCCAGGCTCTTGTTGATCGCGACGCACTCACTCATCATCTTCTTGTCCTCATCCGCGCCCGAGAGCTTCGCGCGCTCCGAGCCGGCGAGATCGACGAGATTGAGCTTCGAGCGCAGCGTGCGCATCGAGCGGCGTGCGCGACGGCGCGAGGCAGTGGCCGAGGAGCCGCCCGAGGAGAGCGTCGCTCCCGCCTCGGACTCCTCGGTCGGCACGATGCCTTCGTCCGTCGCTGCCGTGTCCGCGTCCTCGTCCGCGTCCGCCGCGAGCGCCTCGCCGGCCTCGCCGGCCTCGTCCTCGTCGACTGGCACCTGCTGCTCGAGCACGAGCGTGAAGACCGCGTGCGATCGGCTCGAGGCGGCGTTCATCTTGGTCGCGGCAGTGGCGCGCTGGCCGTTGCCGCGGCTGATGAGGTCGATGACGTCCTGTGGGGAACGTATGGCGTGTTCCGTCAACCCGGAGACAAAGACCCCGAGCTGCGCCGAGGTGCGGATGCGCAGCTCCGGCGCCGACCTCACCTCCGCCGTGCCGCCGCCGCCTCCGCTGCCGCTCGCCCCGGGCTCTGCTAGAAGGTCTATCAGGGTCTCGTTGTAGATCTGCAGGTACGTGGCGGTGAGCTTGAAGGAGCGTCGCCGGCCGCCCTTGGCAGGCTGCCCAGCGCTCCGGCCGCTCTCGCCGCTGTCACCGCCGCTGCTGCCGCTGCTGCTGCTGCTCCTGCTGCTGCCGTCCCCCTCGACCGCCGCCTCCTCGCCGCCGCCCTCGCCGCCGCCCGCGTCCTCCTCCTCGTCCCCCTCGTCGTCGCTGCTCTTGGCGGCACGCGGTGTGGCGGCCTCGTCGGCACGCACCTTGGAGGCGTCGCGGGCACGCATGGCCTGCAGCCTCTCGAAGAGGAAGTACGCACTCCGCGGCACCAGCCCCGGCTCGAGCGCCGTGCCGAGCATGGTGTGGGTCTTCCCACTGCCGGTCTGCCCATAGGCAAAGATCGTCGCGTTGAAACCCTCGAGGATCTCCTTGACGAGGGGCGCGCCGCAGGCGGCGAAGACGGACAGCTGGTCCGCGCTCGGCCCGAACGCGTGGTCGTACGCGAACACCTGGGCGTCGTCCTTGCCTTCGCCCGGCTTGCCGTAGTGGTGGGTCAGAGGCCCTCCGGTCAAGGTCACGGTCCTGCCTGACACGCTGACGGCCGCGCTCTCGTGCGCGTTGCCCGACGGACGGACGCGCACGGCGACGCGCACCGATGACTGGCGAAAGCCGCAAGATGCCGGCGGCGACGACGCGCGCGACGCCGTCCGAGGTGCACTTGCGCCGCCGCTCTCATCGAGGAGCGCCAGGGGCGACGCGACGGGGCTGCGAGATCGCGCCAGCGGCTGACCGGTGCTCTCGGGACTGTTGCTGCGCCGCGGGCGTCCAGGAGTGACGCCGAATCCTCCCGCCGATGGCGAACCGGAGCGCGATCCAAACGAGCTGCTCCGCCGCCGGTTTTCGCCGCTGAAGTCGCCAGAGGCCATCACATCGGCCGCGCCACCCGGGCTGCGGCTCCGCGAGGCCGGCGGGCGCAGCTTCGAGCCCGCCTTGGTTGGGGCGCTCGTCACACGGCGCAGCGGCGAGACGTTTGCTGCCGGTGAGGGTGCACGAGGCGGGCGCTTGGCCTGGGCCTGCTGCATGGAGGGAGCGCAGGAGTTGAACTCAAAAAAGGCGTCCAGGGGTCTGTGAAGTTCACAGTGAAATTTGTTATTTCCCAAAAAGAAATCATTACACTTGTAATGAGCGCGCCAGGGCCAGGGGTCCTGCGCGCACTGGCCGATTCGAGATCTCACAGATGCTGCTTGCCGCCGCCCCGCCGCTCGCGCTCAACGTCGGCAGTCGACGGGCGCGGGCGCGGGTTGGAGGCGGCGCGCGGGATG